>WYDI02018817.1:0-67500 GCA_009867235.2 Psittacus erithacus | reverse complement strand
GGCAAGTTGGCTCCTCACATATTAACCAACCCTGAAGAAAGGGAGGACATAGAAAAAAACCCACATTTTTACCATGACTTCAAGTTATAGCTTCTTTTTATGCCAACTAAACAATGAATCATACTCAAGGAATGAAAAAAATCCCCAATTGCAATATTCTCTGTGAACCTATAACATGTACATATATACTATAATATGTATGAAGAGGTGAAGGTTCTTTTTTTAGGTAACATAATCAATTGTGGGGAACAAAGCTGAAGTCTTCTTGCAAAATTACACATTCTGCACACTGCAGTCATCCCTTCCTTGAAATATATACCAAAACCTCTGCTCTTCTCCAGTCTGGACTATGTTAACATGTAACATTCTATTTTATATAACTGTAGACCAGACAGCAAGACACAGAGACCTGTAACTAATTAAATTTTAAAGTGTCATTTCCTTCCTTGCACTTTAGGGGAAAAACAGTTTTAACTTTTAGGTTTTCTGGTAACAGCCAGAAGCTTTCTTTCTTTTCTCCTTTCTTTTAAAAAATGTTTCTGGTTTATTATTATTATTATTATTTTTAATAGAAAGCTATTGAGATTTCAACATAAACTGACTCATTTAGGAAAAAATTAACAATTTGCTGAGTTAAAATGAAATAAAATCTGAGCCAGCTTGCCCTGTGACAGCACAGAGAGACACACAAAAGGCTTCTCTTAAAGAGTACAAAAGAAAGAAAGCTTCTGGGATTGGTATGGATGTACCTTTTGTGCCAGGTCCAGCCACAGGTTAAACCAATGCCACACCTCTTCTCTAAAACACACCAATAGCAGACATCTAAGGAATAGCATAACAGAAAGCATGCAGTAGAAATTTTCCAGAAGATTTTCCCAGCTTTTGGAAATGGCTCAAGGACCTCCTGAATCACTTTCTCTACATTCAGTGATGATGGATGCATTACTATCCCCATCCCAATGAATCTGAAGTGCTTTCTGAATCAATGTAAATTTTGAGCATCTACAACACCCTGCAGAACAGCTACACACTATATGAAAAAGTATCTTATTTTTCTTGAACACATCAAAAAAATAATACAAAAAAGATTTTCTTTTTTTAATGCTTTCTAGTTCTTATATCAGGACAGACTAGGAATAATCATTCTGCATTCACCTTTTCCATGTCACTCAGATTTTACAGACCTCCATCACATCATCTGCAATCAAACTCTTATCCAAACCACAGTCCTAATTTACTTAGTTGTTCCCTGCATGGAAACCACTCCACATCTTTGCTGCCCTTCTCTGAATCTCTTCCAGGTCCTCTCTGAAATGAGGGGGTGGGGGGAAATGGGACAAATGTGGGGGGAGATGAAGCCAGTATTGCACACTGTATTCAGCATGCCAGATGAACATAATTTACACAGAAACAAAATAATATTTACCATCTTGTCCTCTGCTCTTTACTGTCTGCAAGTTTTGTTTGCCTAGAGCACTACTGAGTATTTGAGCACTGAGCAGTCATTTCTAGAAAGATATTTATTATTATCCAAGAATTATAATATTATTCTTCACTAATAAGTAAATACATTGTATACAAAATTAAGATTGGGATTTTAGCATCTGCATCACTTCACATTATTTGGCAGTGGATTTAATCTTCCACTGTTAACTGACAAGTCAACTTGGTATCACAAAGTCTTTCTGCAACTCTTCAACAGTTCCTGCTTTTTACCAGCCATGAGCAGCAACACTGTCAATTTCTGCATTGCAGATTATCAGCTGTTGATTTCTGTTGGGAATAGTGACTGTTTATTTCTGTCTGTTTCCAGAACATGCTTCTGTTGCTCCTCCAAAGGAGTTTAATCTAACCATACCAGGATTCCTGGCACTTTGACAGAAATATTACAAACATAATGACAACTCAAAAAGTTGCTTGCTTCCCTTCTCACTGGCTCTTTAACAATCTGTCCCAACATTAGGCTCTGGCAATGACTTCTACCTAATTTCCACAGGGGCAACTCAGGTTTCCAATTACTATCATGTTTCCTATCCTTCCAGTTTCCACAGCTCAAATCAGAGCAATGCTGTTACTATCATCATCTTGGTTACAAGTCAGTGACAAAAGCCTGCCAACTATTCATCTTTTCTGGCTTTCATTTTGCGGAGATTCTGGCTTGCTGACAAAGCAAATTTATTCATAAGACATGACAGGTTTTATTTCCTCACTGGCATGGCCAAAACTGAATCTGTATTCTATACTTTGGTAACACAGCATCCTGATTCAATATGACTATGTCAGTAGCTTAGTTTAAAGATAGGTATTTGAGTTACTTTGTTTTGAATGCTTTGGAATTTGTGTGGAGGAATATATAAACTTTAGTTTTCCGTTTTCCAAAACCTTGTTAAAACGGGTTTTGAAGATGTCTATTCTTGAAAGTTTTTGTTTTGTTGCGGCTGTTGGTTTTATTTGTTGTGGGTTTTTTTCTTTTTAATGTCTTTCCTATCCTTTATTGGAGCATGCAGAGATTTTTTTGTTTGTTTTTGCAGCTTGTTCTCTGAACACTGTGTTCTTTCATGTTAAAAAATGACAGTTTTATCCTTTTCTTCAACTTAAAAATATATTCTTCTACAACTGAATACTTTCAAAAGTGCTAGAAGTCTGATTCAGTCTTTGTTTAAGATGAAACCTCATTTCAAAACTTATTTATCCCAGAGAGCTCTCTTCTTTCACCATTTCTCCAGCCATGTCAGTATTATCTCACCTGGTGCCAAGCATACCAAAACACTTCCCGTTGCTCTTGCAGAGAGGAGCTTTTATGCCCATGTGGACAGACAGAAAAACTTCATGGGCAACTTCACGCCAACAGCAAGGTATATAACACTACCTAACGTGTGCGTGGGTCCGTAATGCAAAAACGGAAAGAGTCAACTAAGACAAGCAGACAGAGTTCATTTCACCAACTATGGATATTTAAAAGCCTGATACCTGATACTACTAAAATAGTCACCCTATGATCTGTTTATAGTAAATGGAGGAAGAAGAAAGCATCTCCTAAAAGCTCCTAACAGATTTTGAGAAGAGGCAAACCCTGCTCTAGACTCTCTTAATAAAATACAGTTACACCAAACTCGGAGCAAGCTTTTTGGAAAACGGTATGATCAGTGTATCTAATCACTACTGTTTTACTGTTATGTAGATTAACAGTGTAAATCATTACATATTTAATACTGCACAGTGAGAAAATTTCAAGAATTCAGAAAGCTTCTGTAGACTGAATTTTGGTCACTTGCACAACTGTTGCCCTGGCAGTCCTAGTACCACTTTCAATGTCACATCCAATTTATGACAAATATTTCACAAGTGACATCAGAAAGATAGATGCCACCCAACAAGACTAAGTTACTTCATCAGCAGATGCTTCACCCTGAAAATTTCTGATTTAGAACCTGACCTAACATAGACACCTGACCTGTAACTTCTGGAGTCAGCAGACACGAATGAGCCTCAAGGGAAAATGCTAGTCCTTAGCTCTGGTTTTGCAAATGAACCTAAGATTTATTTCTAAAAGAGAAGTGTTAATCTGTTGCTGCCATTTTTAAATGACTCAATTTTAATAGACATGGCATAACTTTCTACTGAAAAAAAGCTACTCAAGGATAGCACTGAGATCTTCAGGCACTCATGTGAGTACTGAGTATATCATTAGAGCCACTGTGAGTGAAAACACAAAAACATTTCTGGAAAGGATAATGAATTGTCACAGATCTTCCGTCAAGTTAATTCTTAGAGACAAAATCTGTGCCCTGTGTGGAAAGCTGTTTATGCGATATTTGTTTATTATGTGGCACCTCTACCTTCCTATGAAACATCTGCTAGCAGCCTGACACAAACAGGGTCTTAAAATACACAGCCAGGCAGGGAGGGGGACATGAGGAGGGAAAGTGTCCTCAGCCATTCCAAACCTCTCCTGTTTAAGAGTATAATTGTTTCAGCTGTAACTATGAAAAGATTCTGTATGAACAAAGAGAACATTTGTGACTCAAAACATATTAAATGACTACATTTGAACTTTAAAACAATTTATTATACTAGAAAAACAAAGTATGAAAACTGCCAGATAGTAAGGTACTCAGGGAATGCAAGTACAACTGAAAAAACAAGGCCTGGAAGAGGAGCAGCATCCCAACTTCAGCTGAGCAGAATACTCACAAATAGACAACCATGAAAATAATGCAGGATAAAAGCAACTGTGTTTTCTGCCACCTATTGGCATTTTTGGCTAACAATTAAGAAACAAAGGAGTACACCACTTGCAAGGTACTGCTCCCACTATCTTACAAAGGAATGCATAGATGGTCCACTCAAACTACCACTGAATGCGTTTGAAGTTTCTTTATGCAATTGTTTTGGTCTAATGTAGGCATTGTTGAAGACAGCACTGGAAACTTTGCTGGCCACAAAATACAGGTGAAAAAACTTAAAAAAACCCAACAGCTTAGGATAAAAATAAGCATTCAAATGTAACAGCTTACTATTATTATACTTGTTTTCAACTACTAAGAAAAAATGATCAAAGCATTCAACTTTCACTAACAGTACATTTGCCAATAAATCGTATTTAAAATATGGAGATCTGAGTGTTGCCTAAATAAAAAAACCCAAACGTGTTGCATAGATACTAACTAACTAAATATGCCTCCTATTCATATAAAAAACAGTTAATGTCATTTGTATAGACATCCTACCAGTTATAATTAACATTAAAGAGGTCTTTTCTTCTTTGTCACCTCTCTATTCAGGCCTTATTTGCGTTTGTTTGTACTTACTATCTGTTAATCTCTCTTAACAAATGACAACAATAACTGTTGCTATTATGCATGGAAATTAAACATGTACATAATTGTGTGAAGGGAGCTATTTTTGAAAAAAGCAGTATCAGAAACATGTAGCTCTTTATGTCTCTTGTTTTGCTTTGATAATTAAGCCATAGCCTTGATTTGCTTTAAACAAAAAAACTTTTCCATGGACATGCATGTTGCAATCAAATTCAATACATGCATTATGTTCCAATTCAATGTGTTCAAGTGCATTACTGTTAACCTTTATTTGATCCATGCTTGTTGTCTTCATTGACCAAACAAAACCAATCCTTCACTTCCCAGCAGCTATCACTGAGTCTGTAAATTAATTTGTAACAGATCAAACAAAATCATACTAGGAAACCTTTGGTTTTGTTCTACTTGGTATCTGCAACACTGTGGGAAATGAAATACAAGTTCATAAGGGAAAAAAAAGCAACTAGCATTTCCAGCCATTCTGTCCACAAATGCTTAATTCATTCTAAAATATAAAAATTGTATGCAAAACCCCCCCAAACCAACCCTGAAGTAAATGCACAATATGAAAGAAAATCCCTGAAGAGTACTATGTCCACAAACTGTAGCTAATGGGGAGAAATTTGCAAGTCAAAAGTAATTTTCTTTCTTTGTAAGTCTGTTCTTGAGAATTAGCCTCTCACATTGTAGTGATCAACAAGCATTACAAATATTACCCCAAAATACAGAGGCAAGTGATTTTGGAACAGCCTTTCAAACAGAAGTTGCAAGAGTCAACAACGTACATTTATCGGGCTTTATCTTGACAGTTTTTACAAATTACAGTTTACAATGTATCTTGGTTGCCTGCTACAGCAAAGGACTGGATGTGCTTCTCTGCATTTCAGTTCTGTATCTGGTTCCTGCCTTCAGACAGTACGGATGTGGAAGGACCATAACACTTTAAAAGTTCACATGGAATGAAAGAATTCAGTAGTAAAAGAAAAAAACTGGAAGCACTGAAAATTATTCAGAGGTCACTCTCAGACACTTTGGAGTTGAATTTCAAATATAATTAATGTTTGCTTCTCTACAGTTTTGCTCTCCATTGAAGACAACCTTAATGTGGATTTTTGCAAATGGGATCTTGGTGGGAGACATCCAATCTCCAGACGGCTGTGATATCTATCCTCAAAAGCACACTGGATCCAAAAATTCACAGCTTCCTTACTGCAGAGCTAAAATTATCACCTTAAATCACCAAATCCTCCAGAAAGGAAGTGTACAAATCAACCCGGACATGCTTTCTTACTGAATCAGCAAAAGCTTGCTGTTCATGTCACTGATCAGCAAACCAGTTTCTGGAAGGCAGAATGAGACACAACACAATGAAGTTTTTCTGCTATCACTGTGACTTACTAATCAAGCCACTCTGACTTCAAAACAGCCTTTCCTTTCAGACTATTCAAAAAAACCATGATTTCCAATAATTCCAACACCAGAGGCTTCAAATCCCATCTTCCTGACAATGCCCATTATTATCGACAGAAGATAGGGCAAATCTGATCAAAGAGGCTTTAAATCCCCTGGAAGGATGAGGTTCCATCATCACTGTATTCCTGGGTAAACTATTAGATCTTCTGATACTCCCCTGCAATGTTAAAAGATAGATGATTTTATGAAATATTTTATATAGTCTCTTGTGGCACCAGCAGACATGACTTAGAGACCTGCAAGTTATCAGTTCCATTTGCAATAACTTGTTCTGTATCACAGGTCAGTTCTCCTTGTTCCACCTGTCTGCGTCTTCTGTAAATGTCTGAATGTCTGGGAGAGCAGACAGACAAGTGTTCTTTAGTACTATACATCTCAGGAATTAGAACTTGACCCAACACTTCTGTTTGCCATTCCTTGGAAAGTGTCTGACTATTAGTAGTAGCTACATCTTTTGAGAATTACAGCACAACTTTACAGTTGGAACACCAAATGTAGTATCAATATCAACTTGAGCTATTGCTGCGAAGCCAAGAAAGCTTCTCTGCTGTGTACCACAAACCCAATTACATTAAAAAAAATATCAACTGCTAATCTGCTTTTTCCCCTGTTCAGAGCAAAGAAATACTCTAGTAATAACAGTGACTTGATCCAATGGACTTGTACCATCTTGCTGAGATCTCAGTAGCAATGAAAATCTGGACGACAGCATGAGAACTAGTGTCATGCACTGGAATTTCAGCAGACAACACAGACTCAAGTGACACCTACCTGCCACTGCTACAATCCCAAGAAAAAACCCCTCAGTTCAGGGATGCTATCTTAAATAGTGAAATAAGATTTCACATGGGAAACTTCATCCCCTTAGCACAATGAGAAGTCCAGCTTAACTCAGGTTCTTCAGGCAAAATCCTAGTTTTTCATGGAGAAATGCACCTGGTAAAAACCTCAGAAAATCCCTCTTATAAAGAAACAAATTCTGCTGCCAGCCATAAGAAAGGCATATTCATTGTTTGAAAGAGTTTCTCAATAATAATAATAAAAAATAGCTCTGAGACCATGAAAAGGATCTCATCATATCTTTGAGGGAAATCTAGCGGACCAGCACAGCCTCTTTACTAAGTAGGTTCAGACACATTTAGATCTCAAAGTAGTATATGGATAGACATTGTTATTGATATACTAGTCATTCCAATCTTCTTTTCCACTTCACAAAAGACTAACAAAAAATTACTGTAAAAGTTCTTTCTTTAGTATGTTACTACAAAGAGATCAAATTGTACTAAGTCAGAAGTCCTAACATTAGGTTCAAGAGATCACTTATTAAAGATATGTTTGATTTTCATCCTAGAATTTCAAAATGTAAAATAATTTAACAATGCAGAGTGTTTGCAAGTTCTCTTGGACTGCCAGGCATAACTGAAACTTTTAAGTAAAAAAAAATTATTAAAGCTATCTAACATATTTATACTTGAACCTGAGTAGATAAGCCAAAGATTAATATTTGAGGATGTTTCATTTTAAGGCTTTATACTGCTGTTCTAAGTGTAACATTTAATCACCTCCCAGCAATAACTTCCTTGATATTTTCACAGACTATTCAAATAAATTGTTTTATAAAAGGAGCTGGGTCAAGAGTCTATTATTGATGCTGTCTGACTGGAGCTTTTGTCTTTTTATTTGAAGTGGGATAGGTACCATGGTAAACATGCTGCCGAACTTTTTCTAGGTGAAAAGAATGATACTGCAGCATATGCTTAGAATTGTGAAGCATCTTAGGGCGCATATATTCCTTTAAAAATTTATTCTACAGTTCAAATCCCTTACCTAAGGAATGCTTATTCTATGTTGTCTGGCATTTTGTTAGGTGTTGTGCACATTTGGCTTTAAATTTCAAGAAGCAATGCAAATAGTTTTAGTAACTACTATAGTAACAACAACTGAAATGCGTTCCTAAAATTTATACATAAAGCTAACTATAGTGCATTAAGAGAACAGATCACAGATGCAGTGTGGTATATGACTATGCAGATCACAAGTAATGGTAAGGAACTATTTTATGTGCTCACTCTTGGCCATTAAATTCAGATTAATTTTTCTTTTTCAATACTGTAACTAGTTTCCCATCCAGAAAAAAACAGGTTACACTTCCAGCATGAGTATTTTTAGAGTCTGATGCTACCTGATCATCCAATTTAGGGAAAAAGTAAACAGGGACCACAGCACTTCACACTCCATTTCATGCTGCCCCACTTCAGTGGAAGTTAAAGATACGATTTCAATTTCTTCTCAAAGCACTTTCTCATTTTCAGAGCTTCTTGAGTTTTGGCCTATATAAATGATCTGAATTCAGCTGTAGGATGGAATGGATAAAAAAATTCTTATAAAGAAAGGAAATTCCTTTCCTGGATGGTTCATTATGCTCCTCTTGAATTCAGCATTATCCAGGCTGATTAATGGACAGATGTGAACCTTCAGGAAAAACACAGAACTGTCTGTTAAATGAAAGAACAGTAACAAGGAGATATGAATTGCTTTTAAAAGTGTACTACTTGAAAGCAGTATAGATCCTGGAGGTGGTTATATATCCAGTATTATCATCACAGGAACTACATTAATGGATGTTATCAAATTGAAGCATCTTAGCGAGTAACTTCCTAGTAGAAGGCAAATGACCACTTTACCACCTAATGAGACAGTGCTCCTGGTAAAAGAGAAGGATACCCTCTCCAAAATAATATCTACTGACACCTCCTGCTCCCAGAGACACTCAAGTCCCCCACTGAGAAGCTGCCAGCCCAAACTGACTGAGAGGCAACTGGAGTAAACGGGAACTACACCTTCAAAGAACCAGACTGTGAAGATCCAAAGCAACTAGGCAAACTGTAATTGAGAGCAGTGTAGCTACATTAGCTTGCTATCTTTAAAGAAAGCGTGAAAGAGGAAATAAATTTCACCTCAGTTTCTCAGAAGAACACAAAGTGTCCTTCTATCCTGGAAAAAGCCAATGATACTAGAATGATAAAAACACCAAGGTGGTTTCCAGGTAGCCATTACAAAAAGTGACACTCACCTTTTGCACCCAGCTGCTTTGATGTAAAACACCCAAAGACCCAAACCTAGTTCCCTTTGGATATTATGGAAAATGAACATAAACTTGAGAGGATTTACCCTAAAACAAAATTCTGTCCCATAAGCATACTTTTAAGGACTTCTTTAAATACTCACGTACCTCAAGGTCCTGATGTGAAGTCAGCCACAAAATATGTGGCTATAATATAAATATTATAATATTATTATAATATAAAATATTTCTAGGCTACTAAAAATGAAAGTTTATAGATTTTCAAGAATGTATTTTGTGATTTGGATACTCCAAAATAATAGAATTTGAGTTGCTTCTTAATCCAGAAGCGAAAAATAATTCGGAAGAAACCACACAAGACTGGAAGAAAACTTCTGAGAGTAGTATTTGCTAGAGATTAATAGAGTATTTTTTTGTTGTATCAGTTTTACCGTTAACAATCTCAGGGGTGGGGAGGAATCAAAGCAGGAGATCATGGGAAAAGCAAGACATCCACCCTATTCCCCCAAAAAAGAACCCAAATGCTTAAGATAACATAAAAAATGCTTTAAACAAAAATTATCAAATGAGACAGAAGTGAAAAATGTCTTGTAGGTCAATGCAAGAGTTTTACATATTATTAAAAATTGATTTTTTTTTAAAGTATGACATCTTTAAGTGTACAGTCACGTGTCATTTCATATGAGTTATTTGAAACTTATTGATCTCATTTGTGCAAAGACCAGGCTCTGTCATCAGCCTGCTGAAAGGATAATAGAGCACTCCAAACCCTTATGATAGGTTTGATGCAAACAGTGGCCCTCACTTAAATACATGTAATAGCACCACAAGTGAACAAATTCAACCTTAACAATTGTAGATTATAAACTACATTATCAAGTATGTTCTGCTTTTCTTCAAATCAAAGCCAATACTTTGGTCTTATCTTCAGTAAAACAAAAGTTCTAGGCACCAAAAACATTAAAAAGTAGAGCACAAGTGTTCATAGGTTAACATAGCACTCACAAAGGGAACCAGCAATTACCAACAATTTTATTTTACTTAAGACAATCTGAAAACAGCTAAATGGGATTTCAAGCAAGCAAGTGGGAGAAGGAATACTTAAAATGACTACATATGAAAAACTACATTGAGAAAAGGATCAGTGAAAGATGTCTTACAAATTTCTGTATGGAGAGTTCAAACCTCCAGAAGGATATTCAAGTCCATTCTGCAAAATAGTCTCTCTATTGACACAACTCAAAGCAAACCACATTCTTAGACTGTAATAGGTCAAAACTAAGTACAGTACCTTGCTTCAGAACAAATTTTGCTTTGTCTGTCAACTGCCAACAAGGCACAAAGAACTCATACAGCCCATCCACGTACTGCTTGTTAAAGAATCTGGCAACACACAAACACTAAGAACTCAAGATTTCTTAAAATACATGCCTCTACTTTGGTTAGAAAGCTAAAATCACACCCCCCTGCCCCAGCTTCTTCCAGAATTCTGTCCTCTTCCCTCTCCCCACAAACATTTGTACAGGCTTTGAATCTTCCCTCTGTCACAGATTTAACTTACCTTGCAGGAAGTTCAGTACGACATTAGGTGTGATGCAGAACATTTTACTCATGTACATGGCAATAAGTTTTGTCAACTCAGGTATACATTTCAAGTTGGTAAAGAGACAAAAATATTGCTTATGTGAAATGTTTATCTCTGCAATATGGTTATGAAAAATTTAAATACTGAAGAAGTTAATACAGTTCTGAAAACTTAACAAATTGTAATGCACATATATACATGGATAAGTAAATTTAGTGGAGCTCAATGGTGTGAAAGGTAATGGCAGAGAAAGTGGTCTCAACGGTCTCATCACCTTAAACTAGAAAAGTTTAAAGCATCACTAAGCAGTGTTTGTTCATTTAAGTTTAATTATTTTCTCCTTGAGAATGGCACTAATGAAACTGAATATCTTTCATGGTTTCGAAGAGCAGTCTGAATACTCTGTAAACAGGACTGGGGGCAGACAAGAGAACTGGCTGAGCCAGGGGGTTGCTAGGTGATGCAGAATGTAAACCCACAAACTTGTTCAGGTTTACTTTGCTTTCATGCTGCTCTCACACAAGCTCTCCAAAGTTTTAAGAATTAATTTCCAGGTACCTCTTTAAAAACAGAAAGTAAAATAATTAAAAAAGAAAAACGCTTAATCCTCTTCACCTCTTACCTCACCCACCCCCACCAGCAAAAGACAGGAAAAAGGAAAGGAAATTCACAGCATTAAAGCACAGGAAATCCATCAGAGTGTTTTGAATACGACGATGGAAGAGGACATTCCCTCTGTATATTTGTACGCAGTTGTTGAGGACTTGTGATTATGAAGAACTTTTAATCTTTTCAGATTGATTTTTAATTTTACAAATGTAAACAAAAAATATTTCTGGAGTCTTTAAAGTACTTTAACTAAAACCACAGTTATATTTACTGATGTTTCCACTGCAGATTATAGAAGCCAACTTTTCTGTACAGCCCTGTGTTCCCACCCCATCCTTTTCAGAGCTGTGGTTATGTGGTTTTTATTTTTTTTCTAAAGTATCTGATCAGAGATTGTCCGGTAAGAGCACTTTATTAGATCATCAGTCAGAGAGTTTTACAAGCACCAAGAGCTATGGGCTCAAATGCAGCACATCAGTTTTAATAGCCGAAGGTCTAATAGTAAACTGCAGATACTGCTGAGAACTTTCCATGCACTGAACTCTTGAAAAAGCACCATCTCTCAAGCTTAAATGCAGCTGCCTCTTTCAATGCCGCAAATGGGTAAATTTGACAAAAAAGCCACCATTAAGACTACATGAAAGGCTCAAGACAACATCCTTTCAATGCTTTGTACTTCAGTAATCAGATGTACTTACTCACCCCCTCCCCCAAACCCGATCAAGAACTATTTCTGAATGGTAGGAAATAATTCCACTTTGTACATCTTTTAGTTAATCAAGACTTTCTATTCAGCAATTTGACCTTTTGTTCAAAACAGGATTATCAGTTTTTTCGCCAGTTACCAAGGGCGACTCGCATGGTGAACATAATTGCAATAATTTGCAAAACACCATGGCAACCCACATTACAACTAGGTAAATACTGGTCTTTTGTGCTACATTGTTATTTTCAGAGATGCTGAAGTCAAAGAACGAATGACAAATGAACACAAAATTTATATTTGCTTTGTCTCAAAAGAGAAGAAAATTGATAACAAGAATTGGGGGGAAACCGACTACAGCTGTAATTTCTAACTTGATTAATTAGGATGGTAACAGTCCTTAACAGTATATTCAACAAACAGCCCTGACTTAGTCTCTCCACCCACCTCTCCCTTTTTCTACACTACTACCACTTACCCCCACCCCAGACAAATTTTTTCAGCTAGGAGAACAAACAACTCCATTTGCTCCTTCCTTCAACTTAATGGAATGCTTAATTACAGAATATTGTTCTCTTGCTCTTCATTACACTGAAAACTGAAAGTGAGAGAGAGAGGGGAGGAGGAAGACAGTGCCAAGCAGATAGGGTAGCTAGTCATCTTACCCTGCCTGTGCTTTTTTTGTCCATAGCAGGCCTAAAGATGAGATGGCATTTTTTGGATGGGTTTTTGTTGTTGGTTTTTTGTTTGTGGTTTTTTTTTTTTTTTTTCCTCTTAATATTAGAAGCTGTTGTATAGCAGGCAATTAAGTAAATTATTTAGTGCTCAAGTTTTCTCACTGCCAGCAATAGTAAGACATGAAAGCTCAAGTCAAAATTAAAATTCAAAATCAAATAGGAAGCAACTGCTTAAAAAGGGAAAAAATTACTTTAAAATTTTCAGATGGGTGGTTTACAACAGAATACCTACTGTATCAAAACATTTGCCTACAAATAGAATTATACTTAAAAAACTAATAATTTTAACTTATTTTCTTTATAATTGCAAGGAACTTATTGTTACAGTATAGGCTTCTATTAAGACTTCAAGGAACTACATTAAAACCAATTACTTCAGGAATATGTTACAAATATAGAGAAATAATTTTGCTTTAGGAAAAAAAATCTGCTAAAACCAGTCTAATACATGTTACTAATTGATTTCATAATAAATTTGCTATATATTACTGGAACATGACTTCTGTGCTGAAATATTTATTATGCCACAGTGAACTGACTGAATGGTTGAGAGCCTAATTTTCATGATACCATTAATAAAAACAAGTTATACCTCTACACTGGCCAAATTCTGTTATCAGATGTATGCATATGGGCCCTACAAAACACAATGGCACCCTTTAGCAATGGATGTTCACAGAAAGAGTATATGAAAAATACATTAAGCTGCAAGAAGCATGTAATCAGAAATCAGTGTAATTCTCATTTCAGTTCCCTGCACATACAAATCATGTATGTCAATTTACAGTTAAAAGACTACATCTGTATTTTAATTTTCATTAAATTACTGGACTGCCATTAGGATAAAACAGGTTTGCAACATAAACAAGACCACTGCTGCATCCCTATTCATTGTGAACACTGAGGAGTACGTATTAACATGAAAGACATGAAACTAAAGTAGTAAAGGCAACTGGATCTGGCCTCAGGGAGCTGAAACACACTACTGCCTTGGCTACACAAATCCTCCATGCTGCTGGACAAATCACTTCCAGTTTATTGAAAGGACTCACACCAAAACCACAACAGTAACTCACCTCAGGAATCTGTTTTCAGTGAAACTCCAAGGTCTACACTGCTGAAGTCTGAGTAGACCCAACTGTAATCTGAAAGCTGTGCTTTGGACAGTTACACAATACCACACATTCTGAAAAATCAGGTTCCTTCTTCACAAATTTGGCACTCAAACTTATGAACAGACTTATGAACACATTCGATGTTCATTCCCCTATACCTCATTTCTTTGAGAAATAATCAGTTTGTCCCTTTCCTCTACACAGCTCTTGTAATGATGTTCTTTAAGAGCCACTCAATCCTACAGTGAAGTGTGCCACAGAAAACTCCATGAGAAAAGTAAGTACTTCTAAGCAAAGTTTCGGAGAGTGCACTTAGTAAGGTAAAGGACATCCACTAAGCAATGGAGAGAAACAAACATATACTAGCTGCTCATCTAATGAGTGCTGTCCAAACCTACAGGCTGCAATGTACTGAAAAAAAGACAGAATGGGATAACACCATACATGTATGACCTGGATTAAACTTAAGTGAGTAGTATTCATTCTACGATTATGCGACTTTCCAATGTACAACTGCAGTATCAGGATGCCTCTTCTATTTTTAAATAAATAAATAAATAAATAAATTCTTATTTCTGCCCAGTCTTCCTCAAAATAGGGTTTAAAGGAATACACAGATTTTGCTGTTTGAAATAAGCCATTTTTGTTGTTTGAGTAACCCTTAGAAGAGTGAATGTCCACCTTCTCTGCAAGCCACACATTTTGCCCCATATCTGTCTATAGCAGAGGTAGGTGAAGACTTAAGAATTTTCTTGTACCTTTTTTTAATTAAAGCAATTACACTCAAATACAATTTCATACTTTTATCATCCAAATTTCCACAATCTTCATCCATGCCTGACTCCTCATGCTTTTTCAAGCCTACCTTCCCATCCAGGGGTTTAGCCAGCAGATACCCCATTTGAACATTCTAATTCAGCCAATTCTGCTCAATTCAGCTTCTTTGCTTTTAGCTTCCTCTACATCCATTCAAGTGCAGCTCCAGTCTCATATGCCAGTTCTGGTCTCCTTACTCATCTAATCTCAATTCTTGTAATCATACTCGGAGGGGTTTTTTGTGTTTTGGTGGGTTTTTTTTTAATCTGTACCATACTTTATTTTGAGACAATAAACATATTGTACCCTACTTAACTCCACCTTAAATGACACTATTTTCTTCCTTCTACTGTTACTTAATTAAGCTGAGCATCAAGGAAGACACTCAAAAGTCTCAAAAAACCATTTGGTAAGTGTTCTGAGATGGTGAGACTTCATCCTCAGCCTCCCCTCAGCTACCCACACACTCCTGTAACTATTTTCAATACCTGCCTAAACCTCTTTCCTGCAGTTCTCTTAGGTTTCTCTTAAACTTTCCCTTAGACCTACATATTCTTTGAGAAAAGAGCTCTTGTTCTGCCTCCCTCTGGCCTTAAGTTTCCTTTCCCATTTCAGTTTTCAGATCTGCACAGTTCTTCACTTCAGCAACATCTGGTACCCAATGCCATATCAATATCTATGTTACAAACATGTTTTGAGGGAAAATCTCCATAGATGCCACGCTCTATGACCAGATATTGTAATAAGAGAGATCAGAGGGAGGTGGAATTTTGAGAGAGTTTATAGCCTTTTCTCTTCATTATTTTTTCAAGGGCTTATAAATTGAGGGTATCTGCAACTTACCATAAGAACAGAAAGCACTCAACAATCTAGGCTGATCTGTTAGATTTCAAGCACCCAAGTGAAGCCAGAAAGGAAAAACAGCATTTCAGAAGAGCTGCTGTGGATTAGTTTAAGGTAGACACAACATGTTTTCTCTAATCTTGAAAAAGTGCTAATCCATGTTAGATTAAAATTTCAGCTAGAACTCATCTTTAGGCAGATTTGGCATACAAAATGGAGAACTACACATCTAAAATGTGGTGATGTTTTAAAGCTTTAAATCTTAAGTTTTCCCAACTGTAATCCATGATAAACTTTTTTTCTTACTAGCCTCAAAGCAGTATCTAATAGATTAGAAGGACAAGTATTCAGAGAAAACAACAACATAAAGGGTTTTGTTTTATTTTAGGAAGTATTAGCAGCCATGGTAGCAGCAGCAAAGAAAATACTAAGGACCAAATCAGTGCAATTCTTTGGCTGCTGTTCTTGACAAGCATCAGACTCAAAGGTCTCTGATACACAGACACTCCCCTCTCCTCTCTTCCCCTCCCACCATCCGGGTATATAATAACTTATATAAACTCATACAGGTATAAATATAGTATAAATGTATCTAGATATAGATATTACTATGTAAACCACACATTATTACAAATATTTCCAAGTGGACTATGTGAAGCCAGCTGGTACTCTCTTTAACACAGAAATGGACATGACCATCCAAAACTGGCTGCATGACTACTTGGGATGAATAAGCCCACATTAAGAGTAAGAAAAAGGGCTGCATAAAACTGATTTGTCTGCATCCACGATGGCCTTCCTTAGATAGACTGTAGAGCTTCCCTGAACAACCAGACCTAGCATCAAGGTTGGACCTGTTTTGAGTGGAATGGCTGGGCCAGAAGACATCCCAAACTATTCCAGACACCAACTAAAGTAACCAGATGGGCCTTAAGCAATTGATGCTCCTGTGTAAGCATTAACAAAATACCAAACCAAACCAAAAAGCTAACAGAAATAAAGGCCTGCCAAACTCATTGAACTAAAAAAAATCTATGAATTGGGAAGTCTGTTTTCTGTTGCTTGTAACACTGGTGACAGACACAGAAAGTGAAATAAACAGGATATTTCTACTGCAGAGAAATATTTGGGGTTGTTTGTGGGTTTTTTTAACATAACACTAAAAGTTATTTAGCAAATCACATTCAAGAAGAACAAACTGCATATAAACAGCAGGTAAAAGTATGATCCTTCAAATATACTATCCTTCGTTTTTTTAAAACATTACCTGATGCTGAGACCTGCAAGACCTTTACAGTCAACAGCTCAATACTGTAATTGGTCTGGCCCAAGAGAGTTTTCCAACTGCATCCTTTAAAGAGCATAACAGGTTACCTGTTACTTCCTGTCTGCTAGGAAAGAGTTTTCTGCTATGGTGGTGCTGCTTTGAGTTTGTGGTAGGCATACCTGTTGTCCCAGGTCTGTAGAACTAGCATTTTCTAAAATCTAGAGAGAATACTTAATAAGAAAAATTATACATCTGAAACAAATTCTATATTTCATTACATCAGGTAAAGAAAAATTAAATTACTGGAGTAGAGGACTGCAACTACTTAACAACCAGTATTATAACCTGATTATATTTCATATGGGTGAAAGAACTGTTCCAATCAACTTGAAAATCCTTTTTCTTAATGTAAAGAAAATTACAAGCAAATTTTAACTTGGTAGAATATATAAACCAGATGTATAAGAAATAGAGACTGAAAGCAGAATGCTGCTGGCATAAATAAAAAGTTTTCTGAAGTAGAACACTAGCAAGAACAATTAAGACAGCTATTAACTAAGAATATAGATTTGTGTCTATACTGTGAAAACAAAATTGTTCACAGCACAGAAAAAAAAACCCCAACAAGCGCAGTAACAACCTAGCAGCAAAATAAAGATACAGAACCATCTTTTGGTTTAGTAGCAATAAAATACTTAACAGTCCTTCAAAATTCAGCATATTCATAAAATAAAAGCTTGAACTATTAGAGCTAAGAAAATCCATTACTTGCTGGACTTCCCAATGCTTGAAGCCACCTCAAGAGGCTGAGACCCATGTTATATACCAAAATGCTAATTTCCTTTGAAATAGTTAAATAAGTACACTGTAACGATCCATATAACTATTTGTATGTACCAATCTAACACTAACCTGAGAAAAAAACCAACAGAAATACTGATAGGGGCTTTAAATGATTAAGAATTTAAGAACAGACATGTAATTAACATCAACCAATATGCTTTTATACAGAAGAGCCTCAACCAAACATGACAGTCCATTTTTTCATAAGATTACAAGTTTAGCTGAGAAAGGCAGATGCACTATAACTAATCTCTTGAACGGTATTTGATTAACTTCCAAAGGACACTGCAATAGAATTAGCATTACACAGTGTTAATAAAGTACATGTGAAATGGATTAAGAGGTGCAAAGTTGAAGCATCTCAAAAAAATCAATTATCCATGAATCACAAAGTGATGACAGTCGAGTAAGCACTTGTCAATATGGAATAGAGAGGGATTCTGGTCATGCACCCAAAGAAAAGGTTACACTCACACTCTTCAGCATTTACATCAGTGATTAGTACAGGAGAGAAATCAATTCAATGAAAATTTACAAATGACAAAAGCAGAACAGAAAATAATGATAAGCATGAGGAAATTGGTTTGGTAAACTGTGCATATTCAAAACACAATACATGCTAGTACAGTAAAACAAAACCTATGTGGTAGGAACAAAGACAACAGTTCACACCTACAGAATGGGTAGAATTACTGTAGGAGTCCTGCAAGGTAAGTTATTCAACATAACATAAGGTTTAAAAGCAGACATAGTAAGATACGGAGATTCAATATTGAGAAACTGTGTACGAGTACTGAGGTGAATTTCTTCAAGAGTTAAAAGTAAAAAAAAAAAAAAAGAAAGAATGAAAGGAAAAAGAAAAATAAAGAAAAATGACTGACATGCTGAAGAGTCATAGTAATGTTTCAAGGCCTTGAAAAAACACGTAACAGCAACAGAACTTAAAGCGCAGTCGCTTACCAACAAAAGAGATGACCGAGAGATGACTTGATCAGAATGTGTAAGTATATTCAGGGGAGAAAAGCATAGCTAACACAGGGTACTTAAACCTAGAGAAGAAAGGAGTAATATGAGCCAATAGGTGGAAAAACTTAATGGATTGAAAACTGCAACATCTGGGCCCAGCGTGTGGTGATCAGTGGAACAAAGTCTAGTTGCTGCTCAGTAAGTAGTAGTGTAGCCTGGAGAATGAGAGCTGTTCAAGGTCTTCATTAATGATCTGGATGATGGGGTGGAGTTTACCCTCAGCTGGAATTATCAGATTTATCAAAAAAAGTTTGCTGATGACACAAACTGGTGGATACCAAACTGAACATGAGTCAGCAAAATGCCACCATGGCAAAGAAGGTCAATGGCATCCTGGGCTGCATGAGGCAGTGTTGCCAGCCAGTTGAGGGAATGGATGCTTTGCTCTCCTCAGTAACAAGGTAAACAATAAGCAGTAAGACCCATCTGCCAAAAGCAGAGGAATAGCACCTTTTCCATCAGGCTTGCTAACCTAAGAAGGAGGACTTTAAGCTAGACCTTTTGGGGATGTTGACCACAACCTGGAGAGAAGTCACGGTACAGGATCAGTGAGGGGACACTCAGGGGACAGCATAATGGTGAAGTTCCCACATTCCCCTTCAAGGCAGCACAACTGAGAGCCCATTTCAAAGGTCCCCACACAAAGACAGGAAGCACAGGGAACAAGCAGGAAGAATGAGAAGTTCATCTACAGTCTTAGAAACCTATGAACTCACAGTGACTATAGAGATGTGCCACACATAGCAGCACATGATTAAGTACTTTGATGGACAGCTACAAGATCTTCAGGAAGGCCAGACCATGGATGTGAGGAAAAGCATGTCTGGACAAGGTCCTAAGCAACTCTGAAGCTGGATTTAACTTCAATTATAGTTCTCTTTGAAGTGAAAAACTGGACCAGGCAACCGTCTAGGCCTCTTTCACCCTAAATCCTATGATTCTATGATAATTTGCTATTTTACATGTGGAGGATGCAAGCCATGCATTTTTGTTTTGATACAAACTCAGCTAGATATTAAAATGAATGAATGGGTGGCCACATCGGTAAGTTGAGACTGATATCAGCAAAAACCCCAATATAATGTTCATCAATTCTCCGCAGCCTTCATGCTGAAGTAGTTAGAGCTATGCTAATTTTGCTGCTCATAGTAAGTCACTCTTAGGAGAGCCCTATCCACAGATAATGAAAAATCTTTCCCTTGAAAATCAGTTTCAATGAAAGTTAGTTTTTTATGGCTTTTGCCATTACAGAAGTTCAGTGCTGATGAATGCTCAGCTGGAGGACAGCAGTATATGCTGCCCGAGAAACAATGCATGCAGTCCTAAGAATGGTGTCCACCTTTCTCACGTATTAACTTATCCTTATATAACCAAAATAGTATATAAGTTTCAGATATTTGGGCCTGGGAGAAACAAAATCAAAACATGAAGGCTCCATATGACAGCTGAAGACATTCTTGGGAAACACTTATTTATTTATTAAAAGAAAACATCACCCAATCCATTAAAGGCATGTATGATTAGGGGATATGGTTGGGAAGGTGAATAACAAAACCAAAACTAACGAAAACCTCTCAACTGAAAATCTTTCCTCTTTTGCCTCTCTTAATCCCACCCCACATTATCAGCAGCAAGCCCTTTGGGCTGATTGGCACAATTTTATTTATAGATGTAAAGCAGGGGAAAATGGAGGACATTTTGGTAGAACTCTCATGTGATAAGAAATACATGAGATCAAAGTCCACCTTAGACCAATACAGTTAAGTACCACAGGGGAAGACTGCTATACCATTCATATAAGCTGATGTGTGACTTAATGAAGACTATTATCTTTAAAAAGAGTAATCTGCAGCAAAATGTAGACATCTATGACAATCCCTTATCATCCAGTATTTTTAACCATAATAATTTACCTTGACTTCTCTGATTAGTTACCTCTGATCTTCATGAATTAAATCTTTCTCTCCTCGAACACCTATCTTAAAACTAGAGATGTCTGCTCTAAGCCAGGAACTTCTATAACATGTGACAATACCTTCACTCACGTTACAGTGTTTTGAAGGGTTTTTTTCTTTTAAATTAGCTTTAGCACAACTCAGACATCATTAACTTATCAAAACTCAAGCAGACAGCAATAAAGAAAAATGAGAAGGGTCAGAGGATGGGAAAGGGGGAAAAGAAAATGAAAAGCAATCATTAAGAACAATTCAGATTATTTAGTCTATATTTTTATAAAAATAACCCCAACCAACTACAATTGCTTCCCGGATTCCATCAGATACATAAACGGTATACACATATTTATACATGCAACACATATCCACATATACATGTAAAAATAAAAATTTCCTTTTTTTGAATTTCTTTTGACTGAAGTTCAAGTCAGATCACATACCCATATAAAAATGAAGTGTCTGAAAGCTTAAGCTGATACTCCAAATAGTTTTGCTTCCCTTTTTTCCACTGATTTTGAGGGTTTTTTTTAAATGGAATAATGATCACACACACACATAACGTATGGGCATGGGCACTCAAGAAGTCTGTGGCTCCTCAGAAAATCAGATTCTTAAATTTTCTGGTGTAATATGTAGAGAATACTTCATGTTTTAGAAACATTTAAAATAATACAGTAACCTAATAGGCTCCCACAGTTACTATGGTAATAAGCATATTGTAAAAGCATATAAACATAAAAGGCATTTTTACTTTATATTGATGTTAGTCTATTCTCCTATGTTATAAACCACATGAAATAGCAGAAACTGAAGAAATAAACTAAGATTCTAATATTCAATGTGACTTCTTACAAGAGACTTTTTGAAGACTAACAACAATTTTCCTTTTTGCTGTGAAGTTACTGATTTTTAAGGCAGAAACTTCACATAATCCATGCCTGAAAAACATCATTCTGGGCAGACAGTATGTTAAAATATTATTGAAATAGTAAAACTAGAAGATATAATATCAATGTTATTATAAAGATCTTGGTCTAACTGGCAAACACAGCAATTAAGAAGTTCCCTGAAAACAGTACTTACAATAGCAACACAACCACCCATACATAAAATTACTAACAACACAAATTAAAGTATGTTTTGAGAGGAAAGGAACCCAGGAAATAGAAAACATGGAGGTTTCAACCTCCAGACCACACCTGTGACGGGATCTGCTGGCCTCTATACCCCTGTGAAGTGCAGTGAATTCAATGGCAAACTTGCCCTTGCGCTAGCAAATTCCATTTGGAGACTAGTCCTTAATTTGCCACCAAGATAAGTTTACCCAGAGTTTCGTCTCCTGCCTGTGGATCCAGAGTAAAACCTAAAAATCATAATGCATTTATTCTGCAACTCTATCAACTATTTTAAAAACAGCAGCAAAACACAAAAAGCAGAGCCCCAATTATGCATATAAACTTCGAATGCTTCTTCACAAAAGAAAGATGGCTTAGGCGTTTTACCAGAGTCTCCAGTCTTATATCAATCTAATAAATTTGATTTTCAGATTTTTTTTCCCGTGCTAAGAGATTAAAACTGTGCTACACAGTTTCTTAATGAAGTAATTTTGTGTCTCCCCTTTATCTGCATGAAGAAAATATTAAACACAAAAATCGCAAGACGACAAAATCCTAATATGCAGTTTGGTAAAGTTCCAGTCAGACTTTGAACAACACGTTTATCTATCCAGTAAAGCTTGTGTTAATGCGATGTAAGAGTTTGGCAAATTCAACTCTAATGGAGCATAAAAGTGCTTCTGCTTGAAAGTGAGATCATTTTTAAAAATTCAAAGCATGATCACTTTTTCCTTTTTTTGCAGGAACAATCTGATACAAGCAGCAAAGCTTAAATAAACTAGAAACATTTCAAATGATCCATAAAGGATTAATAAGCACTGCAGGAAGTCCTATAGGCTCAGTGTATACATTTTCCATCTTTTTTTCCTGCGACAGGCATGACGTGAAATTCTAAACAGAACTGAAGTTTCAAAGTCACTGAATGTTAAGGTCTGCAGCTTTGGTACTAGGGTAGAGTGGGGTCACCATCTTGGAATATTTAATTTAAATAGATAACAAAATATTGATTTTATTAGCATAAAAAGCCCCCAAATTATGGCCCTTCACAAAATTCTTTTTCCGCTCAGAAACAGACAAATGGACAAAAGCAAGGCAAAAGGGGTAGTAGTAAGCTACAGGCCACTAATATAACAAGAACAAAATGACAGCTATTATTTTGGCAGAGATAATCTATGCTGAAACACAAAACACACGCACACAATTTCTTTCAATACAATTTTCTTGTCTTCCCACTGACTTCTATGATTACCACAGAAAGCAGGGTTCTAAACACATTTCTCAATTGAATCTTCAATCAATAACAGTAAAAATTTGAGAAGGGAAATATGGGAAAATGTATTATAGCATTAGTAAGTGTTTGCAAAACAGACTGAACTTACAAATATGCATAAAAGTTGAAGGGAAATAAAAGAAAAGAACCAAACATATCAGTAACTGCACTATATAGCTTTACTGAAATTAGTAAAAAAGGAAATATGAAAATACACTCAAATTCCAGAATCCAACCAGCAGCAGAAACTGCCCCAAGTCTGGTCCCAAGTGATCAAATTATGCAGTCATACTTTCTTTTGTTTGTAGTACCACAGTTGTAAAATAAAGAATAATTCTGAATTACCAAAGTGTTCCTGGGGCACGTGAACAATTCTTTTTAAACAAGGAGAAGAGTGATCATTTAAATAATTTACAGAAAGTAATAAAACCAAGCTAAACAGAGTCCACCTACTACTACTGGACTCATGGTTTCATGTTATAAAGGAGAAATATTAGAAAACTAAGAATTAGATGCTGCAAAAACCCCAAACGACAAAACCTGTGGATGTCAGACGGAGGTCAGCTTGACCCAAACAAATTCTATCTGCCAGCAAGAATTCAGACTTACTTTAAAACTGACACAGGAGAAAAGACAAATAATTCATATCAGAATTGAGAGCTCCTTCTGTTGGAAGACGGAGAAGTTTAGCCTCTGCTAAGCTTATAAGGCTGTTTACCACCCAGGCTTTCTGTTCAAAGCCAAAGCAATCAACAGCAGAAACTGTTTAGGTGACAGTTACATACAAATTGGAAGTTCTCACAAGCCTGGAAAATAGAAAAGATTCAGAAATGAAACAGACAAAAAGTTATGAAAGAGCATAAATATAAAAACCAGCATGGATAATATTTGCCATATTGGGGAGGGAGGGAGGAGGGATGCGAGAATGATAAATGTTAGCTCACAGTGAGAGACCGGCACTGAAAGGCAAAAATTATGCTAAAATAATACACTAATCAAAAGGAAAAGTGAATGAGAAGAAAGAGTAGAGAAGAAAACTGAACAAAGGACTAAAAAGTAATCATTCGTTTGTATAAAGGCAGCAGAGGCCTCACTTGAAATCCTGTCTACAATCCTGGGCACATCACTAAAACCAGATAGAAGAAACCAATGCAAAGAACAGCAACAAAACCAGGCCTCTAAATAAATGGAAAAAGTACGATAAAATAATTTTTTCAGTGGTTAAAAACACACCAGATACAGCAGAATAACATCACTTTCTACTAACATTTGAAAATAAAACGCAGCAGCCTGA
The DNA here is from genome assembly GCA_009867235.2 of Psittacus erithacus. Classification (NCBI taxonomy): domain Eukaryota; kingdom Metazoa; phylum Chordata; class Aves; order Psittaciformes; family Psittacidae; genus Psittacus; species Psittacus erithacus. The sequence goes on along the minus strand of WYDI02018817.1, from coordinate 42,944 downwards.
GAGGGACCATAAGTAGGTTACATAAAAGGTAAATTTTGACTACTTGAAAGATTTTTACTGCAAATTCTCAGGATAACAGAAGTGGGCATGTGTTTAATACAGCAGCTGCCACAAGTCTGAGCCTCTGCAGTGCTAAAACCAACCTACATCAAGCAATTCTATGCTTGAATATTGAGAAACACAGAAGATGAAAAGGACTTCGATAAATACCTATGGCCTTTGTGTACCCATCAAATCAACAGTTCACATATGTGAACATCAGTGCCTCCTGATATTTAGTTTTGCCACCACTATCATGGCAAAAGAGGAATAAAAAGAGTGCAAAAGACAGTCAATAAAAGCAGAAGTTGACAAAAGAAAGCCTAGAAATGTGGACAATGAAGTACACAGATGATAAACTTGTTTTGTTTACCTTTCTTTGCAACTCAAAATAGAATTTCAGTGAAGCTGAAAAGATGACAAAACCACAGCAGTGAAAAACAGAAATATTTTAAACACTATCAAATAGCCTTTGGAACTCCTTGCCATAAAGTGCCATACAGAAATTGTATCTGCAGTCATACAGGTGAATATACTGTGAGTTTTATTAGAAAAGTCATCCATGAACTAGGAACTTGCATCTCCTACAAAAAAGTTTAATGAAAAAATTTGTCTTTGATGGAGTTCCTTGAATCATTAAGCATTCAGCTAATGTCAGAGACCAGTACGACATTGGCAAATTGCTTCATTAAATACAACTCTTTTGTTCACAGGCTAATATTTGATTAAGTCAATGGTTTTGGGTTGCAATGATGACCTGGACATTTTTCTCAGTATTCAAACCAAACCTGAGTATTTGATTCCTCCTGAGGTTTAAACTTGTTTTGTCTTCAGAATGTGTTATTTTATGATTGCAGCAATGCTACAGAAAGCAAGTTGTACTGCTGAAAAAAAGTTAGGGATGCCACACAGTTTGCAGCTGCAGAGGACTGTACTTGCAAATCCAGACAAAAATTTCAGGCAAAACTATATAATGCCTTATAGGTAAGTTTTTCTACCTGCAACCTCCTTCACCACTGCTGTCCAAATTACCTGTCTGTTCATACAACTTCACAACCCAGTATAATAATATATATCTAGCAAAGAAAGTAAATTTGTATTTGCATGTTTTGTTTAATTGAACAGTATCTCCCATTTCGGCCTTGTTTCCCTCCTTTCCTCTGCTCTGTCTTATTGGCACAGGACAGGCATTTACAGTGGACTGTAAGAGATGAGTTAAAAAACAGATTAAGTTTAACAGGTATGTGGATGAGGCTGAAAGGGCAACAGAATTAAGGCAGGACACACTGAGCACTGTCCGGGTTTCAGTTGGGATTTAAAAAACAGTTTCAAAGGATAACTATGGGACAGAAAAAAAATGGCTCTTCCTCATCACACAGGACAAGATTGTAGAATCACACAGGAGACCGTAAGAGCTTCGATGCTCCTAGTACTACCTTAGGAAAAAAAAAGTTATCTGCTAATGAATGTATTAATTCATTCAATGAATGAATGTTAATTAATTTATTCTATTTTTACTGTGGAACTTTCACATGTAACTGTTGAATGTACTTCTATTTTTCAGAACAGTATCATTCCCACTACCCAGAAATAATTAGGAAGTAATTATGGAAGTGAAGTAGAGAGAAAAGAATATCTTTCGGGGTTTTTTTTCCAACAGCTGATCAGTTGGGCTGTTTCATATAACTAAAAAGTCAAAAATATTAGGTGTGCAGAGCAGAACTGTGTTTTGCGGAAGGCATTATTAACAATTAATAATCATTACACAGTGCCTTGTTTACATGACCTTGTGCAAATTTAGCAGCCTCGTAATCAGACCCATATTTTGCATATTTGTATATTTCCACGCATAGTATTTGACCCATTCGTTCATCCATTAAAATCTGCTTGACAGACACGGATAATCAGGGTACAATTTCTGTTTACTGGATTACAGAAAATTGCCCAAACTGTTAAGTTCAAATAAAGTGCATTCTTGTCTTTTTCTTGCAAAAGATGTAAAAGCAATTAAATACCTGAGGATGGCCCCAAGGCTCTCTGAAGAAGTTGCAGAGCTCTCATAATCTGACAGCTTTAATACAACTTTGCTCTAAAAAATGGTTGTTGGGTTAAAAAATCCTAAAAAGAAACACTAGTGTCTACATTTTCCTTTAGGCAATGCAACAATGAAATTCTTCACTAAGAAACACCTCCTATAAAAGACATTTTAGTATTAATCGCAACTTGGCTAAAGTAGATGTCTGGTACTCTGGAAAAAAGGAAAGATTTTTTTCTCATTTAACTCCTTCCCAGGAACTTCCTAACTTTCTCAGCAGTTGGAAGAACTATCTTACTACTTCTCTGTTCAGAAACAGAAAAATTTTAAACTTCAGATTTTTTTTTAACATTAGCCATAAAAATGAAATACTATTACTAGATATGCCTAAATGTTTCAGAATAAGGTTGATTATTAGGCAGTTCAGTATATACCATTTTGCCCCCTTCTCCCTGTCTCCCCCTGAAAAGCTATGTTGAGACGGCAGGTATTATCAATAAAACATCTCTAGAAACAGAAAGGTATGGAAGATTTTTACTGAGCAGCTAGTATGGAAAGCAACAGCACAGAACAGAACGGAGAATAAAACAATTTCTTTACTTCTGTGTGTGCACTGGTATCTCATAAGGGTGAGATAAGCCTTGTCCAACAGGACAAATGTTTTACAGGTTTCTGCCGAAGAAACTGACTTTTGCCCAAAAAGCCAAGTCAGACATACTCATAAAATGTGTAACATTTACATCTTTAAACAACTTCCATAATCCAAAGGGAGCCTTTGTGGAGCTTCTTTCCTAACCTGTGTAGCTAATATGTCAGAAAAGACATTTATCTCCTCCTATAAATCCACAGCTCGCTACAGATTTTTGTTCTTTTAGTATCAGAAGTCAAATCTTTAAAATAATAAAGCAATGGAAAGAAAGAGGAAAGTAATGTTCTAGCAGAGCACTAAAAGGTAGACCAATAGCTTCTCCTCTGGTGGCAGGCACTTCCGCCCTCGCCCTGCCACCCATCAACTGGCCAGAGTCAGAATCTGTGGACTCTTTTCTGTGACCAAATAAATTGCAATATAGCAATTCACTCACCTAACTTAAGGATTTTCATTTTTCCCTGACATAAGCCTTGAGGGAGAAGGGAAGACCAAACTGCCCCTCTTTTCCAAACTAGGAAATATTAGAATCAGTAATTTTAACTGCTCTCGTGATGCAACTGAAGGCATAAAATACTCAAATTAAGCAATAAGATGAGATCAAAAAGGCATCTTTCAGAGTTCCCAGGCTCATTTGTTCACTGTCCTACCAAGTGACTGGAAAAGTTGACACCTCTTGTTAGCCCTCATTTTTTTACTGAAGGTGAACAGATAAGTCACAAACCAACTTCCTCAAAAAATCCTTACTGCTGGAACAATTCTGTCCCACTTCAGACTGACTGTCATCAAGTACATTTTTGTGCTGAGTCCTCTTTTCACAAGGACAACCTTAATAGAAGCTGAAAAAGCTCAGTATCAGGAGAAAATAAATCTCTACTGTACCATGTTTCAGTCTTAATATTTTGGTGCTCAGAAAACTCTGCTCCATCAGTACTGAATGCCAACCTCTCTGCAGGTTGAACAAGGAAACACGGGCAGGGCCAGTTTTGCTTCCACTGTGGAAATCTGAGTGGAAGCTAATGACAAGGACTATATTTTCTCATTTTAAGGATGTTGTATTAAATACTCATTATCTGAGGGTATGGATTATTCCAGGTGGTATCTATTTTCAATCAGACCACTGGTGGAGACCACTGAAGATTAATACAAGCAACTGAAAGTATCTCATATGCCACAACTTAAATTTTCTAAGTATCAAAATTTAAGGGAACTACCTGAAGATGGATGGATATTTAGCCTTAATGCATCAAAACTAAATTCTTGCAGTGCTTTGTACACTGGCAGATTTCTTGTTCCTCAGTTTTTGGCAGATCATTCTCAACTGAGAGTCAAAACAGAGGGCACATTTTAAAGTATACCATGTTTCTAGCCTCTACGAATTACATTTTCCAAACACCTACTCCATCACCTTCTGTAAGCGAGACATGTTCCAACATAACACATCCAAAGTTGAAGGGTGCCCAGGAGTTTCAAAACACTTAAGAGACACAAAAAGCAAAATTCCTTTTGTAGTATTGCTATTCATAGTTGGAATGTCCTAAACAACTGACGAAGTCCACTAAAAGAATTATACTGAAGAAACTACTAAAAACAGCGGGAGAGGTACATTTTGCATTTTTTCCATTAACCTATTTATTTCAAGGATGTCACATTGCCTCTGGTTTTGACTCTGAAGGTTCTTCCTGTTGAAACATAGCTTTAACAACCTCCTAGCGCTGTACAGTGTTTAATCCTTTCCAGACAGTTTAGGGTCTCACTGCTAGAGGATAAAAACAGAGTGGAAACATTTGTAACTAAAAAGTCACCTGCAATTAAGATAACAGGGGAGAAAAGGAAAGAGGGAAAGATCTGGCTAGATACCTTTTATTTGGAAAAAGAACTGGCCTAAAATCACACCGACTCCATCAGTGAGAGGAGACTATACCTTGGTTATGAAGCTGGATTCTAACGCACAGATCTGCCTAGAAAGGTACTGCTTTTATTTTTATAGAAACTAAATATACTTCTTATTATGAAAGCTTGTAATCGCTCCAGACAATTTTCCTTATTTTCACTACAGTCTTAGATCCTCCTCAAATATGTATTTGCTACTCAAGCTTTTTCCTGAATGACACCTGATCACTAAGTGGCATCTTGCCGCTAGCCTCATGAAGCCCTTCACAAATGGACTCAGCAGAAAATGTTGAAAATAAAACACTGGCGTAATCCCTAACCATTTCTTGGCAGATAATGCAGGTTTATTTTGTTAATTCCAAGTCCTTAAGATGCCTGACTTACTCTTGTTGGGAAGTCACCAAAGACAAGTCAGATCATACGGAGTTTTTAATTACCATTTCCCTACTAGGTATTTTCAGTCTCTTTCACTTTAAAAGGCTAGGAAAGAAGCAGGGGTTTTGGATGCTAAAACTACATGACTTTTAAACAGCCAGGAGACTGTCTCAAGGATCATATCACAATTCAGTTTACTCCATTACTCTATTTTGCTGATTAGTTTGTTTTGGTTTGTTTTTTTTAATCCAACCAGATGACCCCCAAAAGATATCCCATTAAAGGAACAAGACAGTATAAACTGCGATCCCTTGAAGCAGAAAGCAGTAGGATGGAGAGGGAATTTGATTAATTGCTTCCTTAAAACAAGCATAAAACCCCACATGAAAATATTAAAGAATAGAGTGAAAAAGCCTAACCAACACCACATGAACTACTGGAAGGCAATATGAGATTTCTGAACAATCGTGTAAGTCCTAATACCATTATTCATACACACACACATATATACATGCACATATACATAAAAAAAATAAATTCTCCCCAATTCAAATTCAACATTCAAACTTTGTGCTTGATAGGTGGTCAAAGGGTAGCTTGGTATCTGCAAGCTCTATTGCAAGATCATCCAGCATAGATTGCCTCAGTATGAGAAAAGAATATGTATTATCCAATAAAAATTACTGCAGTAATTACAAAGTTATTGCAGAAATCTAATGTTATATTCTGCAGCAGCACTCAGCATATGCCATTTTATGTCCTTGTGTTTTAGAAGGTGAGGGGGTTCTCTGCTTTTAAATAATTCTGGCCCCTTTGTAGTACAGTCAAATGCTGCTTTGGATATTAAATTGAGAATTTATCTTAAATGGAAACAAACAACTTCGCTAAAAATTAGACATTTATGACTTGCAAATTACAGATACTAATTATTTTCAGTATATACAATTATGATATTCTCAAGAGGTATTAATTTTGGGACAGATGTGCTTTCATCATGTAATTTGGAAATTAAGTTACACTCTCACGTATGGGAACTCAGAAGTCTGAATTTGTGCAAAGACAGGACTGATAGAAAGGAATTCTGTCTTGCTAATTTTCTCTCCTGTTTCTCTCTCTGATGAGAGTGTGGCCAGCAATCCTCACAGCTGGGTTGCCTTGCACTCAAAGGAGTGGGGGCTGACTGCAGAGTTGATGAGGATACACTTCCACTTGACGCCACCTCCCATTTTGTCCTTTCAGATAATTCTTTCAGTTGCTTCTACAAATTTAAACAATAATTAAGACATACCAACTGTAAAATATGCACAATGCTGAATACTTCAAATTCATGGCAGAGTGCAGAAACTAAGTGTGGCTAATGCAAACATCTTAGACATTAAAAACATACATAATCCAAACTGAAGGCACTAATGAAAAAAAATTCATCAAATAAGAGTAAAAGGGAGAATATTTCTATACTGACCATATTTTCATTAGGAAAGGAAAGCATATTATTACAGAAATGCTCTCAATGTAGCCATGCCTATAATCTTCAAAGACGGGGTGTGACAAGTAATAAAGGAAAAAAAGAACATAAAAATGCCAGTTAAATAAATCTCTGGGATGACACTGTTCTTGAGTGGGTGTATTAATTAAAGAAATCCATCTGGGAGTTCATACTTGTTATTTTTCACATTTGAACTGTAGTCACAACACAGAAAGGAAAAAGACAAGACAAAATGAAGCACTGCTTTCTGGTCCAGTATGAAAAACAAATCAATCTTCAAACACGGAACATTTTGTTTATACTGTTTCATGGGAGGTTGAAGATAAAGATGCAAGACATTTGGCATATTTGCTACAATTCCAAGATGGAGATCTTTATTTATAGATGGAATGAGTTCAGTCACTGCGTAAACAGTCCTATCTGGAGATTTTTACTGATAGTCGTGATTTCTGATGTCTCTCTTGCAGATGCCACTTAGAAAGATAATGAATTTGTTCAGGAGAAAAGCCCAACACCTACTTGTCAAATTTTGCAGAGCCTTAATTTTTATGTAGAAATCTGGTATACCTTTGGAAAACCTCAGAAATGTCTCTCATACATTTGTGGCTTCAAACGCTAACACAACCTATAAGGCTGAAGACAGACTGATAGCTGAAACTCTCCAGATAAAAGAAAGTGAACAAGACTGACATTCAGTCACTGTAACACTTTAAGCAGGACTGCATAGCATTCCCTCCATTATAGGATGCTACATCTGTGGGCAGATTGAAAAGACAATCTTCAGCATGGCATGGACATAGGAAGGGGAGGTTCCTCTTTAGCAACAAAAGGGCCTTTAAAATAGCATGCTATCACATAATGCATAGGACTAAAGCACAGGCAGAACTGCCGACTCACCAGGCTCAATCTGCAAAAAAACAGACGGTACAAAGAAGTATTCACATGAATAAGAGTAGTTAATAGAGTAACTACTTTTCAGTAAAAAGTGTAAGTAAAGTTCATTAGTAGATACCATGTAATCAATACAATTTGAAGATGCATCTAGCCAACTTGACTGCTAAGCTTCAAGGACTCTTTACAGAAGCCTACGCCAAGGATGACATATACAGGCTAACACCTGTTTCTGGAGCACAGCTCTTTTATCTGACAACTTGGGATAAGTAGGCATACAAAGATCCTATTTTCTGTATGTCTGGGGATTAAAAAAAAATAAAAATAATCCACTTCCATATAGCCACTGAAGGAAATACTGTCATTCTGCAGAAAACCAAGACTGTGCATCAACTTACAAGACCTTGACTTCTGAACAAGATATAGTAAAGCAAATGCAAAACCCTTTTTTGAAGCCAAGTCTATTTTGCCATTTCTTCCAGCAGCTGGGAACATTCTCACTTAAAATGAAGCAACATCTCTTTTTCACCTCAGATGATCCAAAACCTCACTGGCTCTTAAAACAGTTCCTATTAAACAAACCTGTAGAAGTACAGGTTTCATGAGTCAAAATGAGCAACATGGCACAGGCTGCTAGAGCTAACCCTGGTGTCTCCTAAGATACAGAAAATCTTATAGACAATTGTTCGCATTATCTCTGATACTGCTCAGGCTTCTCTTGGACACTGTAAAAAACCCCCAACAAATAATTCCCTGGAAGTCTTATGCATCTAGGGGGCTGCCTTCCCCAACCGTAAGCACATGAATCAAGACATAAAGGCAGAGGAGCTTAGCTAAATAGTGTTACTCAGACTCACGGCTCTCAGTTTTCTCTTTTTACACAACTTACTTCCCAGAACCAAGCTGAAAGTTATGAACTACCCATTTAATCTGCCCAGTCCTTGAATGCTTATGCATTTATCTATCTTCTCTTGCTGCACTAAGTACTAAATACTATCAAGAACTAAACAGATGTTTAAATTAAGTTGAATGTAAGTTTTTGAAATAACCTTCTAACTACAAAGCTTCTCCATGATGAGATTCTGAATACTAGAATCACTTCTGTTGAGGAACACCTTACTTATTTTTTCTAAGACTCTTTTACCAAGAAATAAAGCAGCGACTAAATGGTACTGAAAATATTTTTTGACAATTTTAACTGCTAAAAACCAGAAAGTGAAAATAATTCTTGCAACATCTAAGGATAGGAAAAAATAAACACTTGCAAGACCCATTCCACTATGCCAAGGAAAAGCAGGCTGAGGAAGACAGATGAAGATTTTTGCGCATGCCCTCTGCCGTCTCCCAACTCCCATGATTTTCTTATTCAATAATCTTCAGGAACGTGGACTGTGAAAGATAGCATCAAACAAAAATGTTTACAAAAGAAGGTATTTTACTTTCCCAAATACTATAAAATTTATTTTAAGCTTTCTTTCAAAGCTGAAAGCAGGCTCCTAACAAAGACTAAGAACCTTTAGGGTAAGTAACTTAGATTTCTTACAATTACTCAGGAATGTTCCGTATTTTGTTCTTTTATATGCCCATTCAAGCTCTGAATTACCACAGACAGAACCATCTAGTTTAAAAAAAAGTTTAAAGCAAATAATATTCTCTTTCTAAAATCAGTATTGGACCATGGATTTCTGTATTATTAGTGATTTCTAAGGAAACATTTCTGATAACCACATAATTTTTAGGTCATGAACATCAAACAAACTTTTCCTTGTGAAAAGAACAATGTCCAGGGTAAACGTGGTCTCTTAAGCTTCAGCTTTAAACTTTGGTTCTCCTGAGAGATGCAAGGTATTTGAGCACTGCAAGCACTGCCAGTTATGCATACATCAGCCAGCATGAAGTATTCAATGCCAACAGACCTTGCTGACTTGTCTCATCTCTTAGCAAGCTGGTTATAATGTGTTCACTATTAAAAGTTTCTGCAGAATAATACAGACTTAATCTGCTTTGATATTTCAGTAATTCATTGTTTCAATATAAGGCATTATTTGTAACAAAATTCCATGAAAACTGGTGGTTTTAAAACTTCGTGTAAGCCTTAACCAATTTACCTGGACTTCTGTTTCCTGTAATATTGCTAATTAGAAACTAGTGTGATCCTTTTCTACCAAAAAATTAAATTGAACATAACAAAAACCTAAACAGATTTAAAATGGCTCTCTTTAACCACAGTAAAAGGAGAAAGATGAATACTGATTCTTTCAAGCCCAGTGATTTGTCATAAATAATACTGTGAGTCATGATGTGTTATTAAAAGAAGACTCAAATGCAGCAAATCATACAAAGCTATACAGCATCCATAACACTTCTGTCTATCCAAGGTATCCAAAGGATGGCACATTTTCCCAAAGTTGCTTGCTCAGGAACTGTTAGTAATGCAGTTGTGGCAGACCTCTGCTTAGGCTGCACAGATTTGCCTGAGATTTTAAATTCTTGGCTACAGAATCTTGTAACAAATACTGCTACACCAAAGGTACATACTTTACAGTCAGTTTAAAGCCAGACCAGATACACAGAGCTATACTGCAGCACAAGCATGCCCTCCAAGTGTTGCCAAAATTCATCGCTGCTTCGACTGGGGCAACAGATCAGTTCCAACAGAGTACCTTCAAAGACAGTGCTTTTTGTAATCCTCTGAAGACAGCAACATCTTGTTATTAGATGAGTGATTCAATCACCTAGGTAAACATTACACACTTGGTGGCAATCATAACCAAGACCATATTTACCTCTGGGCACACTTCCTGTAACACAATCTTCACAATACTGCTATTTATAAGCCTAAGCAGACAAATTATTGTGATAATAAGCCCTTACATTCTTGTATTCTACCTACAGAGGAAATTACAAAGTTAGTTTTACTCTATTGAAGCAATCCCTGTTTCTCAGAACCTATTCTATGTGTAGCCAGCCTGGGGAGCCTTTTGTACAAAGAGCTGAAAGAGATACCTAGTGTCATTAAGTCTCCTCTGGCAAGGTACCAGACTGTGGACTAAGCCCTAGAAGAATCAACAGTAAACAGATAACCGCTCCTTTGCTTACGTTCACTTGTTCTCAACAGCTAAAATTCGGAGTGCAGGGAGTCACACTCAGTCTCACTCAACCATCAGTGAAACGGATACAAGTCCGTTACGGCTAGTAAAATCCACTGAAGAGCATTAAACCCTTTGTAAAGACATATCGATCATTACTTTGAAACACTTCACTAAAAATCATATTGATGCTTTAAGTCTAAACCATACAACTCCTTTACAGGGCACATCATGAAGAAGTTGCAGTAATAGTGAATCAATTCCAGTTAATAGATGCTATGAGTGCTGTGACAAGTAACTGCTTACTCACCCCCACAATGCACTGCACACATTGACCAAAGGGTTATCTTTTATTATTCAATAAACATAAATTATAGCAGAAAAACAAATGCGTAACACTTTCACATGGTGAAATACTGAGTGCCCTGTTCAATAATCAAGATATTCCTGCTTTCCTCTTGGTTAACCAAAACATGATTGCAAACACAACCCATGTGTCAACCTCCATCAGGGAAAGAATCAGAAAATGCTACGGTGAAGGGGAGGAGAAAACTGTTCATAATCCAGTGGCAGCTTCCCTTCCTTCTCTCAGGTCCTCAGTAAACTGTGAATGGAATCACATTAATCTTTTATCTTGCACTCCAATTGCTTTCCGTTCTGCCTTGACTTGGAAGCTTTCAGTACTAAAAATAAATATCTCTGTTTCTGTATGTATAAACCAAAATGACAGTGATACAAGCTCAAACTTGGAAAGACTCAGAAACCCTTTTCCATACAACCAGGAAGGACTCAAAATAATCACTAGAATTAATCTGACAGCAGAGTCTAGCTATCTGATTGTGACTACCACATCAGCTGGTGTCACAGTTCTTCCTATTTTCTGGCCCTACCTACGCTTCATCCCATGCCCATGTACTTCTAGTACTATTAGCACAACAATAAATAAAATATTGTATTAGTAAGCGCCTTTCCCTCATGCCAAAGAAACTTCTTACCCCTACCTACCCACCAAACAAAAATGCTTTCAATACAATTACTGTTGTGAGAACATGATTACAAATGCCATCACTATCATCTACGATGATATTTTCACCTGTTCATGTGGTGTACACCTGTGGGTTGTTGGCAATACCAACTTGATTGAAGTGTGAGAGACTTCAGGTTCACAAGGAGCCCCATCATCTTTGTTCTCTTGGGCAAATATGCCATGCAATCCCAAAACCTGTGTGAACGCTATTACCTCTAATAACGTTACCCTGTTTGTAACTCTTTTACCTTTTTAAGTGTGTAAAATCCTAATGCAAACCCCAAGAACATATATATGCAGTAGTCAGAACAGCAATATATGTATGTATATATATAAAACAAAGAATAAAATTCAAAGATCTTCAGAGGTGTACCAACATGCTTTTATACTGCGACCTAATGTGCAAGCACTAGACCACTCCACCCCAGGCAAGAAATGAGAAATTTTGAGGGCTATTGAGCACTGAATTTTCGCAGCTGAAAGCATAAAGTTATTTAGCAGTGTTCAATAGCCTTCAAACTCACTTCTGACCATGGGTTACAGTGGTCCAGTAGAAAAAGACTGAAACAAAAAGCACAATACAGGTTGGACCAAGATTTTTGCTGGTATTTTTTAAAACTCTTAAGTTTGCATCATTTTATGCCTTTTGAAAAACATACAAAGATCTAAAGATGCCACACACTATTAACTAGACAGTATATAGTTTCCATATAAAACCAGGTTTTAGCCTATAAATATACTATTAATACCACCACAGGTGTATATTTAAAAACAAGATTAAAAACCTGCTGCTTCAAGGCAATAGCTCTCCAGACCAACCAGTTCAGTATGAATTTTGCTACTGCTCACATGGCATATACAGTATGTCCGGGGTTTTTATTCAGTTTTTTATTCATTTTTATTTTAGTTGGCAAAACTAGTATCTCAATAGCAGAGTAAGATATGAGATTCAGTTTATGAATGTTAATACTCATTTTTACAGGGGTTTTTCAAAAGATGATCTAAGAGAGCATTTATTTACCAAGTGCTCAAAAATGAGCCTTTGAATATTCTAGTGGTAAACTCAAAACAGTTTCCATCATAATAATTAGATCCACTTACTATAACTGACACCCTCTTACTGTACAGAAGTTGGTCAGTCTTTCCATTTATGCTTGCATATTTCAGCTTTCACCCATTCCCTAGCATGGATGTTTCATTGATGGCTGAGGGTAACACTTCAAAAATGAACTAGCTAAACAAACTTCCCAGCAGCACTTGACAGAGCTACACCTATTCTTCCCCATTTCCAAAGCAGTACAGAATTAATTACCAGTTCTATGGATCTATTGTAAGTATAATAGACTAAAGAGCTATCACAGACACATTTATTGTAAAAGCACAATCCCAAGAGTGTCTAGTAGAGGGCCAAAACGATTAACACAAATGCTTTGTCAGATCAAAGATAAAACCTGCACCGCCCAATTGAGGAATGAATTAGAACAGTGGGTTATCTTTCAAATTAACCAGGGCAGTTAGTGAGGAAAATTTCGTGAAAGTGTAATTCTTAGCCTTTGTGAATCCACACAGCAGGCATTCTGCCAGCTGACAAGATGATGAAATTTTCATGCTTAAAAAAGCCCTCTTCATTTCCCAATTTAGATTAGCTAGCGTTTCTCTCTTTTCATCTACTTGCTCTTCTGAAGCAGAATTAAAAAAAAAAAAGCAAACACACAACAGGATCAATCTCTCATAGAATAATGCATTTCTCAAAAGAAATAAAATCTTTGCATGCAATCTTTTAGATGTATTTACAGTTACGAGCAAGATTATCAAAACTGATATTGTTAACACCATTAAGAAATCTATAAATACAAAAGCAACGTTAGATATGTTTTGGAAGACAGTCATAAAACATTTAACTGTTTAATGGCAACAGATGATTGAGGAAACAGGAAATTTATATAAAGGTGACCATTTTACAAAAAAAAAAAAAAAAAGGTATTGTAGGAGGCTTACAAAATTCTATTTACACACTTGTGTTTGCATCTTTTTAAAGGAAATAAGTGTATCACTGTTGTATTTATTTATCAGTTTCATGTGCCAAAAAGGGAAGTAGATTTTCCACTTCTAGATTTTATGGCACAACCCCTGCCCCTAAATTTACAAAAGCCACATATAACAGCATTTCAACAGACTAAAGGAAACAACATGCAATGATCTTAAACACTAAAAAGAAAAAAAAAAATCTTATTCAAAGCTTACTGAAAAAAAGCTTATTCACTTCAGTAAGCTGCGGATCAGGCCGAAAGGCTCTTGACAGGGCTGCCTTCATAAAAGCTCATTATTTTAAAGGTTAAAAAATTAATTTTCACACGATATGTTTTTGCATGATGTGCCATTTGAGCAACACACAAACAACAGAAATATCTCAAAGAAAAAAAAAATGGAGTAATAAAGTTAGACAATATACTTGTCTATTTCAAATTTACATTTCTGTGCCTTTCAGATGCGACCACTACAATAGGAGGCTGTTAAATAAGCTTCTCAAAGTTTCATCAAATGTTTTGTTCAGGCAGTTCTCTGCCATACTACTTCTGGATGTGTCTTTATAGCTTATAGGATTATATATGTTAGTGCAAACACTCATTTGATGAATTTCAACTCCAGAGTTATACAGTCACCACAAGTACTTGATGAAAGGAATAAACTAAAACTCACAGCATCTGATTTTCTAAAAGCTAACAGGACAAAAAGTTTACTTGCCCAACTCTTTGAAAAGCCCTTTTTTAAAATGAAAATTATTGTTCAATTTGGAAATTACTTTTTACAATAACATAATCTCGCATTTCCAGAGTCTGAATATATTCCACAGTCAAAAAGTAGTTTTAAACCTTATTTTAGCAGCTAAATGGGTTAAAAGTAAATTCTCAGTATTAAAAGATAACTGAGTTTATAAAGCTTTCATTTACAAGAACAAATACATTCCTTCTGAAAGACACTTCATTATACTATATACCATGTAGTAAGATACTTAATAGATTTTAACACAATGTAAGCAAGTTGCTATGTTCAGCATTCAAACATTTCACAGTTTGGTTGTGAAAAAACAAACAAACAAACAAACAAAAACCAAAAGAACAGAGTAAAATATTACACCACTTTTTGTTCTTACCAGTAATGTGAATTTTTCCTGCCCTTATCTTCCTTCATCAAGTTTACTATTGCACATCTTATGCACATGTTTTCTAGCACTTTATATGCCCATTACTTAGCATGCGGCATTGTGTATGACAATAACTTACATACATTAAATCTAAAAAAGTTTAATGGGAACAACTTTTATACAAAAGCAGTCTGTGCAAACATAGTACTATGACATGTCACTTAATAATGCACTGCATAATTTAACATGTACAGTAATATCAATTGAATGATAATTTGGCAGCCAGCTGGACTTTGCAATAAAGTAATGAGATATCTCACATTTTGGTAACTTCACCTGTCCAAGTCATCTACACATTTAACTTCAACAGAAAGGAACTATCTATGCCTACCTTGTGAAATACTGCCTGAATTTAAATACTTTAAGAAAGCTTTATGATCCTTTTGATGCACAGAACTTCAAAAGAAGTAATTATACATTGAGAAATTATTACATTTCCAGGAAAGAGCTTAGAAAACACTCACCTACAATTGCAGTAAGAACTAATATAGAAGAAACACAATACAAAATGCATCCTTATTACTAAACTGTAATGATAATTCTTAGCATTGTAACTGCTGTCCACAAAAAGTAATACTTAAGAAAACATACCATAAATTAGATAAGCTATTCATTTACAGGCCAAATTTTCAAAACTAGTTTACTTTCTGGAGTATATCAAAGGTTGAGCACCCAAAGATTATGAGTTTCTTCAAAACTGATGTCTATCCTGAAGCTGTGAAAATGGGCAATGTTAGAAACCAAAAAATGCAGGCAGGCAATAGGATGAGAAGATCTATGAAAATTTGAGCAAAATGGCTAGCTGCCAATTCACAAAGTAACATGCTTCCAGCATATTAGAAATGCAAAATATATTGATATAATTTAAAAATCATGGTGGCTTTTTTTCCTAAGCAGTCACCACTTTGGGTGGCTTGAAGACAGGAATTTCAACTATTACACCCCCACACCCAGTGCCACACAAAGTCAACAACTACTGCAGGCACTCTGGACTTCTTGTACTGCCCACCCCCCCCAAAAAAGAGAATTGTATCAAATTAATTAACTACCCATCTTTTCCCCTTTACCCCCTCCCAATCATTATGAATAAAGATTCATAGCATTTCCCTTCCTATTGTTCTTCAAAGAATTTTTACAGAGCTTTTCCTTTTCACAATGTAGCACTATTAATATACATCAATTTGGGTTGGAGAAAGAGAATCAGCTTTCAATTACATGAGAAATTGATATCTGTGTATTTGATAGGCTTCACAGATTTCCTAAAAATCATTAACATAATCAACTCTGCACTTTTTCACATAAAAAAATGCAAAAGGGAACTACTACATCTGTAATAATGCTGACACACAGTTACAAAAATGTAAATATATCTGAGTATCTTGAGACTGAACTGAGAAAACAAACATTCTGAATTATTATCTTAAATCATTAAGGGATTGTTTTATTTTCATGAAGTTGGGTTTTGACATTGCATGCTATTACCTTGGATTACATACACAAAAAAAAAAAAAAAGTAATATGACAGTAACTAAAAACTCAGCACTACTTAGAAAACTAATTTCATATGGCAGATTATTTTCTGAGTACTTACACTGTAGTATTTTCTGAGGTAGCGTCTAATATCCAGCAGTAATTTGTTGCTCATTTGAACTACATAGTTGAAAGGAGGCTCTTCACACTCAGTCTTACTGCATCTTTGCAAGCTGGGTTCAATAAATTGCCCCTGCAAACAGAAGCATAAAACCAGCACGCATCATTACAACAGATGAAGGTAGAAGAAGTTATCACAGGAGTTCAGACCTAATACATATTTTTTAAAAAATAATAGTCTTAAAAGGGCCTTTAATATCTAGAGCCTTCTTTCCTCCCATCACAGCTGGCCATAACCACAGAAAGTCTTCTCTAACCTACGATTTTCCCATTCTCTTCTTAATGTAAGGCCTTTTGGAGAACATGCTTCTTTACCTGCTACAAAGTTATTATTCAGATAATGATGCTGAGTAAAAAAATTAATCCATAGACAAATCACACTGCTCTGTATCTCCCCAAATGATACAGATTTGTTGTTTTATAAGGGACATCAAAATTCTGCTCAAGCCCACTGATCAGAACATTGAAATCAACCTTATAGATACCAACTATGAAATTACCAACACAGCTGTAGAGAGAAACCTCATTAAACAAGAATAACTTGATCATCTTTTATTTTCCCCAGCTGCAAAGAACAGTTCTTACAGTTTTATACCATGTCATATCCTCTTATTTTTAAAACCTTCTGAACACCTAACATTAAGATTTCAGAACCTGGAAGTGATGAATGAAAAGGGGAAAGCATGTTGATAGAATTCTCATTAAAATAACAACAGCCTGGTAAATTGAACAGTTATACAAGTTTCAGAAAACTTTCTTTCAAGGTAAGACTATGCTTTTGGCTAAAACCCCATCCCTAGCCTCCATTAATTCCAGGTAGAAGAGAAGGGGACTTGGGGATTCAGTTTATGGGTTTCTTTTGTTGTTCAGTGTTTATTCTGGTTTTGGGGTTGGTTGTTGGGTTTTTTTTCTTGGCTTTGTTTTTTCAGGATTTTGACATCCACTTCTCTCCAGTTAGCCCATCTGCAAGTTGTCAAGCCTACATGCAATTATCTATCTTATTTACAGCTGTAATGAACAAAAGTCAAGGATCCACAAAGTATCACTAAATTTGTATGTCTTTTCCTCTTGCTTCCAAAGACTGCTTTATTTTGATTCAAAAAAATGCAAAACATCTGCTGTTCGTCCAAATTAACTTAAAATAATTACTTTTAATTTAGATAAAAGATTTATTTGCTTTCAGTTTCAAGGTTTTCACTACTCTGAAGCTCGCTAATTTGCCAATGACTAATACATACATAACATCACTGTAGAGTTAAATAGTTGGCCCTATTTCAAGTTGTGATCCAAGGTCAGAAATACATTTTTTGGCAGAACTTCTCAACAAAAATGTACCCGTACGACTTTTCATGTTCAATACACAGAGACAGAAGGAAAGATAACAGAAAAACCTTACTGTCAAGGAGGGAGGTGGGATGTAGCAAGATAAACACAAGCTTCAAAAACACTTTGTTCCAATTAATATGATTTAGGATAAGAAATTGCCATCACTGTGCAAAAGTTTCATTAAACAGAGAACTGGAAGTTACTAAGGTGTTAAGATAAGGATTCCTTAAAAAGTTACAGCAACAATCATTCACAACTGTGGGCAAACAGATTAATGAAGCCAGATAATCTCACATGTTCTGCTAGACGACACAGCTGAAATGCAAAAATGGGAAAAATATTCCAGCACTATCCTGTCAGCAAATTTCTGTTCTAAAGCTATAAATAGCAGGACTCAAACAATATGGTATCTTCTACATCATACACATCCTATCTGAAATAAGAGTATTTCTCTCCATCACTGATGAACAGAAACGAATCAGAAAAAAAAAAAAAAACAACAACTAACCGAGCCATCAAAGACATTGTCATAAATATTTTCTGTTCCACATTTGAGGCAACGAAACTTGAATCTTTCGCAATCTCTATATTTCTCCTCATCGGTGAGCTGAGCTGGGCCACCAACCAAGGCATCATTCTCCTCATCTTTATGGTAATGGTGACGGACTCTGAATTGGGAAGGATCCAGTCCTATTAATAAGAAACAAAAATTTCAAAAGACTTAGAGGTCAACCATGCAAGTAGGCTCATTTTTCATATGCTTGGTGAAGCAGACTCAAAAGAAAGTTACAAAATGTAAATCCAAAAGCTGAAAATCTCTCCTTAGCAAAATTTCTGTAAAAAAGAGAATACGTTTTACAATTTTTAATCATGAACAAAGGTTCATGAAACATTAAGAAATCTTCTTACTTCTCTTCTTATACAAGACTGCTTTATAAATAAAACAAGCAGACTGCATTATCATGGGAGCATGTGACAAAACATTTTGTTTCTGAGGAAACCACTCCTAACAGATGGCTTTATTTTTATTTTCTCCTTAAGTTACATTGAAAATATTTCAATAAAAATGTGCATCGTTATTAAGAAACAGTCTTTAAATCAAAATGGCACCATTAAAACTGAAAACAGAGAATAAAAACCCCATTAAAGAAATACGGGTGCACTGCTATTACCAACTCCTTCAAGTCTGTATACAACTGCCAACTCTGATTTCAATGCAGTGGTCGATTTCATTTTGGCTCAGTGGTTAACAGCATGTAGGTTTCAATCTAATGCAGTGGTTAAAATTCAGCAGCAGCATTTAAAACGGCAGCGCTGGAGACAAAATGCTTTATTTTTGATTGCCAGAACTCAAGATTTTAAACAAATAAATACACAAAAGAGATCCTAAAAATTCTGATTCAACCACAAATAAGTAAATAAGCAAGCAAGCACAAAGTTCACTGCCCTAGAAAAAGACTGCCAAGGTAAACTCAATAAAAATCCACGGGTTTTGTCATCCTTCGTTATGTGCGACCTTTTAAAAGTCCATGTATCCCATTTACAATTTTTTTTATTAACTCCAGTAAATAGCACATGCTAGAAAAAAAAGAATTATTTGAATGAGCATGTAGAAGAAAACATTCAGAAAACTATGGCTTACTTTATTAGTAAGAAGAAAAGATCAAAGAGAAGCACTTTAAAAAAATATTTTTAACAGAGACTAATCAAGCCAAGCAACAGATTACCACGTTTTAACAAATATCTTGTGTAAATTTCACTAACAAATGTAAAAATTACTGTAGAAAGAGCAAGAGAGATATAAACAGAAAGTGAAGCTAGATTTTACAGTTCTTCTTAACCTTACTATACAGTAGGAGACTTAAAAACAATGTCTGGTAACAATATTCAGTTAAAGAAGACAAATGCATGTACGTAATAGTTGTGTTATACAGGCAGATATAGACTGTCCTTACATAAAAGATTTGGTATGTAAGACTTTACTGTCGCTATTCTGAATTTCTATTTCGCAATCATAAAATTCAAGTACATGGAAAAATTTAACTTCCAAATAAGTTTACTTGGTTCTCGGAAGAATAGGGGCCCCACTAAAATTTAATCAGTCTTCCCTATTTTAATTTTATCAAATGAAACAAATGCCAATGCACAAGAGTTAACAATTCACTTCCAAGAAGTTCTTAAACTTTCAATACATTTCTCTGTTATTCATTAAAAGAAAGAGCAAACAAAGCAAACAACACTGCCTATCGTTTATTTCACACTCTAATACATATGGTACGCCCCAAAAAAGATTGTGGGGTTTTGTTTGCTTGTTTGTTTTCTTTCTCCCCCTTTTCTTTTTTTAAGTGTCGGTAATATGTTTGCTGGTTTAGAAAAAGAACATGTTCTGCAACACACACATTGTACATAAAATGTTTAGAAAAGTGACTTTAGTATTTTTTCAGGGTTTTTTTTTTAGCTTTTTATTTTAGTTTTTTTCTTTTCAAAAGATCAATTAAGTATGCAGTAGGTTGGGTCTGAGACATTAATGGTGAATACAGACAAAAATTCTCAGTTTACTCTGAGTTCAGAAGGGGAATGAAAAACCATCACTGCAACTTTCCAATGCAGATGCCATTAAATTTCACTGAGAAACTTATCCCAAGAGGCAAAAGGAGACAAATTCTGGTCTTCAGACAACTGCAGTTTTCCATTTTCACTCAAAACCAGTGACAACAAATAAGCATCTAGGACATTTGGCAATAATTTAACATTTAAAAAAAAAAATAAAAATCTTTGGAAGAATTTAAATCACACCTATCTCTGAACTTCCTTAGATGTTTTGGCCAAAGAAAACAACAGGAAAAATACTGTGATGATTCAAGTGTACATCTAACTTCTGGTGTGCAAACAGCCGCAGTGAAATGAAAGGGACTACAAATCAGGCTTTTTAAGAACATGCCTACCTTAATTATCTTGTGGAACTGGGGCCTATTTTATTTATTATCTCCTTTCAGAAAAAGTCAGTTGGTTCAATTAATCCATTTCAGCACAATAACTGGTATCCTTTCTGACCAGGTCACACTGGTCATATTACTCGGTAAACAAAACAGGGACTATCTAATGGGTGGGGGGAAAAAAACCCAACCCAACCTGGTTGGTAATTTTTAAATTAAGATGATGAGACTAATCAATGAACTTCTTTAAACTCTTAATTTATTCTTTTTTTCCATGACATCAAGAAAAATCAAAGGGACTTTGACTTACTTCAACATGAAAATCCTCAGGGCTACCATTAAATTACCTGCAGCACAGGTAAGCTTTCCAACATCACCAGACCCGCAAGGTTTGACATAGAAAAATAACATTAAAAATGCACAGATGAACCTAGCATGACAAAAGTAAACAATGAAAGTTCCAGAAGTTGCTCCTTAATTATTTAATAGGATTATTAAAACATTCACTAACTAGCAAGCAAAAGGGGTCACTCGATAAACTGAAAAAAGGTCAAGCGAGTTTCACTGATCGCAGTATTTTAATGACACACTTCTGCACACCATTTTTACATGTTTTTCCACACACGCTCCCCAGGAACACAAGTGTTACCCGCAGCAGGGCAGGCGCACCCCACAGCCTCGGCCTCCGGGGAGAGATCTGGCAGGCCGCCGGCCCTGCGAGCCGCTGAACAGGGCCCGACGGGTTCTCCCCTCCCGGTATTTTGTATTTGAACTGCAGGTTATTCGGGAAGCACATAAAGCATCCCCGCGGGCACCTCTGCCTGTCAGACAGTTTGTGAGAGGCTGCCACCTAAAGGCTGCGGCCGCGCACGTCAGCCAGGGCGACGCGGCGGGGCCGGGGCCCGGCGGCCCACCCAGCCTCCGAATCCAAGCCCGGGCGGCCGAGGCCTCTGCCCTTCGGAAACGCACGTTTCTCGCATTGGTCCTCCCGCGCCGCCGCAACGCTCGTGTGCCTTCTGCGAGGGGTACTTAAACCAGTTTCTCCCACCGTCAGAACGCACACCGCACCTCAGCAAGTCGCAGTTTCTAAGCAGGCCTAGAGGAGCTCAAAGAAAACCCAGCTAGACCACAAACATCAACATGCATAACACCGCCGGGTTTATTATTGTATTGTCATGAAGGCTTGTCATTATTTCTACCTTAATTTCCATCGTCCTCCTCTCGCTTGACTCCCTAATTCGAGAAAAGCAGTAAGACAGAACTTGGTGCAATTCCTGCATGCCACAAGGAGAGCGTAACTGTCTTGGTGTCAGTCTGAGCAGCTGCTAAATACCATATTAAAGGCGCATATTAAATGACTCTCTAGGAAGAAGTGGAAA
The DNA here is from genome assembly GCA_009867235.2 of Psittacus erithacus. NCBI lineage: Eukaryota > Metazoa > Chordata > Aves > Psittaciformes > Psittacidae > Psittacus > Psittacus erithacus. Next base: position 20,967 of record WYDI02018817.1, on the reverse strand, counting down.
ACTAAAAAGACAATATCTGTAAGATGTTGATGGGTTTCCTTACAAGGAGCAGCTAAGATGGGTGCTGGATAGAATGAACATGTACTGGGAAGTACTCTTAATTAGGACAAGCCTCATCAGGACTCAGTAATGACTCCCTAAAATTGAACAGCCTTCCTAAGAAATGCCTAAATGCCAAACAATTTGCAGAGCACCAATGTGCCCATCCACCTGTAAGGCAGCAGCACACATCTCTTTCTGAAGACCATGACACAGTCTAGGCCAGCAATCGGCAACTTCCATCATGTAGAGAAAGTGATGCTATGCAGTAACAGCCACAAAAATCCCATGGTTAAATCACTCTGCTTCCATAATGTTTAGACACTTTTGACAACACAGAAATAAGATGTGGCCTTTCTTTGAGACAAGGAACAGTATTTATGTATCAACAAAAAACTCCCCACAACAACCCTTACTTTAAATGTTAAGAGAATTGTTCTGCCAATACAGTTTTGGGTTTTTTTCATTTAAAAGCTACAGTTATCCCCAGGATGAAGTAAGGTCTCCAAGTATTTAATAAGATCAGATTTATTGAATGATATTACTGATCATCTTTCACACTTCACTTAGTTTCAGAAACTCTGACAATCCTCATCTTTCCACTGCTTTTCCTTGAGATCTTCAAGAAAAAGCGAATGCAGGAGTATGCCCATGAGGTTCTCATTTTAAGGAACAATGAATTTCCACCTCTCAAAGAACAGGTGGACCTCTTACAATGTCCAAAACCAAAAGACAATTTTCAGCTTGATTCCATAGTGAATAAATATTGTATTTAAGGAGTTCTCTGAAATTTTTAGGTGTTACTTGCTTTTTTTCCTCAGCATGTAAAGTAGCTTAAAATAACTTGCTTTGAGCACAGACAGAACAAAGAACTTTTCATCATTTTGATATGAGCCAAGCTTCTCTAAGCAGAGCTCAATTTTATCTACTCAGACTAACATGATGATATGCCAATGAAAATTCACCTTATAAACTTAACATTTTGTTAAACATACAACCATTCTCCCTTTACAGATAGATATCCTATGCAACACAGTAAATCAGGTCAGGCAGAGGAAGATACACTCAACAAGAATGCAACCAAGTTTTGGTCCACAGACACGACACTTTGATATCCTCCAGAACACCAGCTTTCTTCTTCAGAACACAAAAATATTTTTTGCAACAAGACAGGAAAAACCACAGGAATCTGGATGTATAACATGATGAAAATACTAAGCAAAAAAGCCAAACTTAACCAACACTGAACAGCAGTTTCATGTTTGCTTGTTTTAGCAAGCTGGGCTCAAGTATCTTGCACACTTTCATATCTGGTAAACTATTTTCAACTTCTTTGAAACAAAACCACTGGACTATCCATTGAGTACTGTTAAAAATGCTGTAGGGTAACTTCAGCTTGCAGTGTATGCATTTATGTATGACTCTGATTAAGTGCTGTACATAAAGACCTAAGTAGAGCGTAAGTTTTGAAAAAGACTTCACCCAAGCTCAATGTAAGCATTCCCAAGAAAACAAAGCTGGAGAAGGCGGTAACATTTATACAGCACAACAAGGTCAAACTGAACACATTTCAGATCTAAGATCGTAATAGATACATACAGGTTTTCAGACTGACAATTGTGGACTATTAATAAACTCTCAGCTGCATGATGCTATTATAGGCCATAAAAGAAATTTTCACCGTGAACGTACTACTGTACGCTACTGTACAAGTGCAAAAAGCAGCACTGGCATTTGCAAACAGTAGATGCTATCAAGTGGCACATAGTTCTTATGATCTGAGCACTTAATTTAGGTGACTAAATGGAGACAGTGTTTTCTGAAAACCGACCTGTTGTAAATAAGGAACAACTCTGAATTTGAGCTTAACTCTACAAAACTAACAATCTTTGCCAAATAAAAGAAATCAGCTTCAGAAATCTTTTCTGTCTTTTGCCTAAATGAAGTACAAGTTTACTGCCTATTTTAAACTGCTTCAACCTAACCAAGAGTGCCTGACCTTTTCAGTCAGGCATACCACACAGCCCACTCTGACATCAAGGGAAAGGTCTATACCAAGGCCCTACCGCATGAACAAAATGATCTGTCTGGTCAGCCTGCATGTGTGAAGTAGGGATAACACCTTTCCAAAGCACCAGAGCTGTTGAGGACACACTACAGTATCAAATGCCTCCAAGAAATATCCTTGAAGCCTCCCAGAAATAGCAAAATTCCTGGGTGTTTTTTTTGGTTGGTTTTTTTTTAGGTATGGACAGCTTGGAAAATGAAACGGAAAAAGCTGCACATTCTCTTGGAAGATGAACTTTCATAGCTATCACACTTCTTGAGAAGCTACAAAAAAGGAAACTTACTTGCACACCCTTAAGTGCCAACTGCAAGCTCACCATGAGCAGAACCCCATGATAGTAAGGAAGCTACAGAGATGCAGCATCCCAGGTGAGCAGTCCTGAAGGCAACACACTACGGGTTGATTTTAAGTAACCAAATCCTGTATCAATCCTGTATCCTGGCCATTATCTAAACACAAAATGCTGAGGACTAACTCTTCCTTTTCTCAACTGAGTTCTCAAAAAGTTCAAAAAAACATTCCAAAAGTCTGAACAACATCACTTCTGCGGGTCTAAACTTTCTCCGGACACGGGCATAGCATCAAACAGGAGACTATTACATGGACGGAGTGCAACTCTCTAAAAAAATTTTCCTCTGGGAGAGGACAGTCTTGTCAAGAACTCAGCAGCCAGCAATGTTAACAACTTCTGTGTCTTTGATTAATAGTTTTTAAAACAATGAATTAGATGTAGGATACGAACCACAAAAATTTCTGTTTATCAAGGACATCAACCATGTCTGTTGGTGAATCACTTTTAGGGAGGACATAGCACTAGAAGGATTACATACACAGCATTGTATTTTCCTGGAAAGAGACCTGGTAAACTGTTACCAATTTTTCAACACCTATACTTCTTTCTAGGTAAGAAACCCAGGGAATGGACAAGACAGAGACAATCAAAGTTGGGTAGAAAAATCTCTAATTCCTTTGATATCCTTTTAAGAGGAAAAACAACTCTAACAAGTGCAATTCTCTGTCGTTCATTTGAATAAAAACTGGTGATGCTGGGGGTCACTAGCACTAGCCACATTTGTTATAACACTTCTTTTTTGGCCACTTCATTCCTCCATATGCAGCAGGCAAGACTGTTACTAATGGTTTATGTTTCTATTAACCACTAGGTCAGTTCTAGCAAACTACATCTTAATTTACACCCTACTGAAAACCTGTGTGTTTTCATAACAACCATAGCTGCTTTCTTCCTGGGAAGATGCTAGAGAGGCTTGAGTTTCTCTCTGGAAAAATTAGAGTTCTGGATGTACACTCTAGAACTACTTCAGCAACTTAAAAATATCTCAGAGACATGCAACTGTACTGTCATCTACGAACAGTAAATTTTTGCAACTCTGAACAAGGACTGTAAGATTAAGTTCATGTTAATAAGCACCTTCCGGAGAAACGGTATTCTGTAGAAGCCACAGAAACACACTTACAATCCAAACTGCCTTTTACACACCCTGTAACGCAAGCTATTGTTCATTATTGTTCAAAGACTGATTTGGGGAAGCATTTCTATTAAGAAACATACATAAAACTTCTCAGTTTGTCTCCTCTAATTCTTTAAATAAAGTGAATTTAGAATACTTACCTAACCATGCTGCAATAAGAACAGAATCAACTCCCTCTATGGGCTCACATATTCTAGCAACTACTGGATGTATTTGCTGTGACAGGTAGTACTGAATATCAACAGAAAGATTGTCTTGCTTTTGCAACTGTTCTGGAGCATATGCTCGCTGGTTGGCACTGAGATCTGATCCATCCTAAGACAAGAGACACATATGAAACAAAGTGTGAAAAAAGTAGAATTGACATTCGGTCTATACAAAGGATTATGCTTCGAATGCTATTATGCATTATTTTTTTAACCCAAAATTGTTACACAGTCACTCTCTTTTGGTTGGTTTATTATGCATCCAATACAAATCCAGCAGCAGTAAAAAAAAACCCCACACTGCTGAAGCTGGCATCAACTAGCAAGTTCAAGAATGTAAATCCAGCTTGTATTATTGCAGCCTACACGTGCAAATCAGTAAGAGTAGACAGAGTAAACAGTCCCATCTGTCAATTCTGAAATGCACAATGAAAACACATTGTAACCATCAGCCCAGTTAAAAATATACCGAGGGCATGCATTTTGGATTCACTTTGTACTAAGCTAGCATTATCATTTTGCACAACAAGCAAATTCTAAGTCATGGATATCAAAACTGTATCTGTTTTGCTATGAAATTTATATTCTTTGATTCTATAAAGAAACACATATAATGAATGGTCAGAGAATGGATCACCGCTGACTGGCATGTGAATCGACTGGCAACAGTATTGATTTGAAAGAGCAAATTCTGAAATATTTGGAAATACTGAGAGAAACACATGTTGACATCTCAAGCCAAGAGAGGAACACCATTTACGGATTGGAGCATACATTACATTTTTCTCCAATTTGAAAGACAAAGATATGGAGAAAATAATTCAATTTGGGAATGCAATAATTAAACTGAAGAACTGAAGACAGCATTCATGGAGGGATTAAATATCAACTGTAAGAAGATGGTACTCTTCTGCAAAACATAACTCAGTCTGTAGAACCGTATTGTCAGTCCACAACTACACTAGGAGGTTTTATCTTTAATGTGTACCAATAATCTTAGAGCAGAACTTTAGCAAACATTCAGTAATAGAAGTAAACCTTAATGGGGAATGGGGGAGGAAGAATACCACAGCTAATTTTTTTGCTAAGTACAGTCTCTTTTTTGCCTTTTTTTTTTTTTTTTTTTTTTTTTTTGGAAAAAAATAAAAAAGCATTAACATGTCCCTTTTTTTTTTTCCCCAGGTTCAGATGAGCTACTGGCTTCAATAGGGTCAACAACCATGGTCTGAAAACCCATCACTAATAAAGACAAACTGCAAGCCACTGGTCCCTCCTACTCCTTTCAGACAACTTAGTATTCAGAACAAAATTAATTTAGGACTATTCAGATCATCCAGCTGCTTTGCAAAAATAATTACAATGCAATTCCTTCAGCTCCCTTCTTTCAACAAGTACATTCTTCTCTTGTATTGTGCCATTGCTCAGCCATACCCGTGGCCCAGCTCTCAAAAGTCTTGGCAGCTCCAACAGGCATAAGAACTCTTGATCAAATAAAATACACTATCTTTCAGTTTTTAACAATGAAGGAGATGAAATAGTGGTCCACTACAGAAGTCACACAGTCAAGTCCGTCAGTTTGGTCAATCTAATCCAACCTACACCTTGTTTTTTTAATAGCAAACCCAAAGTGGAGTATGTATTTGTGAGATAATGTTAAACGTGTATAAGATAAACACCTGAAAGCAGAAAGTTTCTCAAATTCCCCAGTCTATCCAAAGGAGGTACTGCCAGATCCAATGACTCTGAATTGAAAAGACACAGGTTGAGACTGAAAGTAACAATAACACTATTTAAACAGTACTACCCTTTAGCTTTCCAAGAATGACAGGTTCTTCACCACCAGAATTTTCTTCTCCTTAAAACAAAGACTGGATATTTTCCTTAAAAACAGGTTTTAGTTTCAGGCAGAAATTAATTCAGGGGAATTTTATCAGCCACCATATGGAAAGAGTCAGACAAGCTGAGCTGACCATAGTGGTGCTTTCTGGCTTTATAAAACTAAATTCAGTACAGAAAACTGACTATTTTAAACTATAACATAATCTCACTATAAAGAAATGCCAAAACATTTTATTCCAGGAGCCGAGTTGGCTTTTCTTTGCCATCTCTCAAAACAATATCTGCTATTTAGCTAAAGAGATTTTTACCTGACAAATTATGTATGACACTGTGTCTCCCGCCTTCACCTTTCGGCCTCCTTGAGAGTTTATCCACATGGCAACATGCACATGTGGCAAGCTTTTTTTGTCAGGATAATCTTGTGGATCTTTTGTCAATGCCTAAGAGATCAAAGGAGGAACCAGAAACGTAACCATGAGAAAAGTATTTCACTTCAGTGACTGAGAACTCAGAACTTTAAAAGACAAGATTACATTGTAGCTATCTTCATCCATGTACTATTCACAAGCATGCTTGCAACACAATAAAACAAGATGGAAAAAAATGTAATAAAGGTATTTTCCAAACACTAAAGTCTAGGTACAGTCCTTCATACACTGAAATCACAATAGTTCAAAACAGTTACAGATATAATACAACTGTTTTCAAATTAAGCTACACTGAAGATGAAAACATTATTCAAAGTAGAAAAAATACAGCCAGAGATTACCTTCTCACCCCTACACCAGTTCAGGTTATAAAGTAAAGCTCTATATCAAGTAGTTAACTGTATTTAACAAGCTCTGTAGCAAGAGGATACAACTGGATTTAATATTTCCATGCATCTCTTACTTCTGAGTTTCCACAATGAGTTTTAACTCTGCATAAAACACTACATTTATTTACAGTTAAACCCATTCTTAGAAACAACTTGTACATTTGACTTAATAGTAAAATACATAATTTTCTTTCAAAGTAGCAGAACAAAGAAACATTCAGCATTTAAAATGAAAATGCTTCCAGGTATTTTTTACTGGGACACTAAGTAATACTGTAAACACCAGTGTGTTTTAATACTACAGTTTGGGGTTTTTTTAAGTTAACCATAAAAGTCACTGATTTCTCTAAACACGAGTATGACAACCCAAATGCATTTCTGAACTGATTAACACAGTCTTACAGAGCAGACAGATGTCCAGCTGCCAGAAGAAAGAGACTTTGGATGGAAAAAATTTGGAACATGTCTGTTAGAAGCACAAGAGGGGCATGTAATAGCTGATTCATTAGTGAAAAACTCCCCTGGCGGGGGGGGGGCTTTTGAAGTTAAATATATGGATTTCATTGAGGATTCATAAAAACAAACCAAAACCACAATGCTGCTTGCTAAAACTCTTGTAGGTAAAGCAGAGTGCTTTACTTCTTGCTGTAGGAAAGTCTTGAATGAGACCTCAAAATTACTATTAGCTTTCTTCTACAGAGCTTTGAAGGAAAATAACCTAATAATACGCTTTAGTATGTTTTTTCCTAGAAAATGGAACATTTGATTCTTTTCCATTGCATTCTTCAGTTATGTATTTTAAACCTAAAATATAAGATAACAATTTAGGAGAAAACTTCTGAAAGCATGAGCTATCATGTCTTTCTCAAAGTGCAGACTCAGTGAGTAAGAATCAGTGAGTAAGACAGCAGAATGGGATCAGACACAAAGCTGTTATTCTGAGGAAGCAAGACTAGCCTCCAGCCCCACAAAGTATTTTTTTTTCTCACACCATACAATCTTTGTTGTATGTTCTATACTACTCAGTATCTAATAGAACTCCTGATGCTTCATGGCATCAGAAGGACTAAAAGTATTTTTAGCAAAAGTCAATACATTCAGGAACAGTGAAGTTTTTCTGAGACAGAAAAGAGCTGAGAAATCATTTACCTTGTTTATTTCAAACTGATTTACAGGGATCTGGCCATTGGTCACTTTTTCTCCAATTTCTATAAGCCGCCTTTGAATGTTTTCCACAATTACGTCTCGGGACTGATCAGAAAGAATCTGACCAATTATATAGCTGCAAAACCAGTCCAGAAATGAAGAAAAGCTTAAGACATACAAAGCAAAACCATCACAATAAACAAAATCCTCTATTCCCCTGGGTTACATCTAAGAATTAAAGAGCCTAAGGATGAAGTCTGATGCAAAATCTTTTAAAATTTGCCAAGACATTTCATGATGTGTTTTATCTATTTACTTATTTTACTAAAAGCGAATTATTGGAAATGGTTCTAATGTTAAACAGTGATTTGGAATTGTTGAGTGCAACTGGTTTCTATTTTCTGCTCCCATTTAATTTTGCCATTTATTATTCTGTAGCAGGTATCTCAAGATAAAGGAGAACATATCAAGTAAGCAATGTCTTGCCTATTTCTGTAAATGTGGTTGGAAGATCTGCCAGCTGCAGAAGAGTTAGTCACTAAAGAACACTCTCAAACATTTGTATAGCTTTAATTACTAATACATTCCTAACTTGGAAAAATTTGCTTCTATTATGATGCATCTTTTCTTAGAAAATGCAAGTCTTAAGAACAGTAAGCAAGTATGGGGTGTATTTTTACAGATGTAAAAAAGTATTCAATTTTGGATGCATTTGGACCACAATTTATTTAAGTTTTCAAGAGGCAGTATGCAATGTAAGTTGAGTCAGCCCTCAGATGACCACCTCTCCACCCACCCCAATTTTCTTTCTACAGTGGTAAACATATTATTTCTATTGAATTTAAGCATGAAAATGCCCTGTGCAATGACAACTAATAAATCATGAATACAATATCCATCATAATGAAATATCAGAGCAGTTTCATTTAAGAAATGGAAGAAAAACAGTTTTGGGGGAAGGGATCATCAGCTCAGGCTGTACCCAATGCACTTTCAGCTTTATTAGGTGATGCTGAAAGAGCTGACCACCAGCTTCTTTAACCACCTTCAAAAAAAACCAACTGACCTAAACCCTACGACTCCAAATGCTTATAGCACCTACCATTTTCACAAGATGTCACCTGTTAAGCTGCGTATGCAAAACTGTGACAACTCAAATGCTCAGCTTCCACAGAAGATGCAAAAACAAACAGTAAAATTAGAGACATTTGGACTGGGACAAGTACACTCTGTTACCAATGCTGAAATCCAATGCTCACCATCTCCTACAAAAATCAGTTAAGATGCTCTAACACTGATGTTACCTACCAATCTGTACTGTTCAGGAAACAGGCATGCGATATCAAAGGTTTATAAAGCATGTACTGTTTAAAACAGAACACCAAAGATAATGCCACAAAGAAACTCACTTTCCAGTCTCTTTTGCGAGATCACACCAGTCTCTTCGGACTATATCCAGTCCTTTCAGTTCTTGTTTAGTTACGTATTTCCCATCTCCTGTTGGTTCTACAGTCAGAGCAGCGTATTTCTTCTTCTTTAACAGTAGCAAGGACTTAAAGACTCCATCAATATCAATTTCCAACAATTTGTAGAGCTTGTTCACTTCACTTTTGACCTGCGAATGCACCAACATGAAAACCAAATGCAACACCTTAATAACTACAGAAAATTTCAACTTCCATCTAGAAGCCTATTATTCTTGAGCTTCAAAACAAGTAACATTACAAACTTTGTGTTTGCATATATATTTTAAAGACTGCTGAGATATCATTACCTGTGAAATTAAGTACACAATAGTAACTATAAGCTACTATTAAAATTAATGTTCACCCGTTGGCTTCTTCAGGATTTATAGCTTGGTATATCTAACACCCTAACATAATTAAGAAGGGCAGAGAAGCATGGAACTGAATGTGACCTTGCAGATAACTGACTCCAGCCCGCTTCACTAGGGCAGCTACTCTGTCCAGCCTCTCACATAAATTAAGCAAACAAGGGATTTCAAAGTGAGGATCCACTTTCTAGAAAAAGATAAGAGATGGTCTCCTTGAATACGAAAACTGCTTTATAAAAAAATATTTAAGTATTTATACTCTTCCCCACAATATGTCTACTTTTTCTCTAGCAGCTCAGCAAGAAGAAATGGTGCCATTTTTCTACACACATGCTACATCTTATCCACATACAAAAGCTTGAAATTGCACTTGATAAGTTGTCTTAATATAGCACTGAATATCAAGTGGCTCCACATCTCGCCTCTACTCTAAGAGGACAGAAATGCAATAGCTCAGAACAGCATGTACCTTCAATAGCAACCTTTGGTTCCAATGCACATTCACCCATTTACTGGCTCAGCTAAAAAGTTTCCCACTTACATTTTTCTTTCTTCATACATTTTCACTTTACTTTCTTCAACAGAATATCTGCACATCACTCCTCAGACATCCTGCTCTGTTTTCACCTGTTCTACTCTTCACTTCTTTCCTCTACAGCTTTCTTTCCTTCTTGATTTTCAGTATCTCCCTATCAACTCTTACTCCATTATTTCCAGTTCTCTTGTCAGAGCCCACCAGTTATGAACTATCCTTTTTTCATGCCTCGCTTAAGTTTTATACAAATTCAAGTTTCTTTACCACCTAGCACACACCCCAAGACAGGAACAGTACTTTCAGCATAAAATCTCACTGGTCATCTATCTGGATTTGGTTACACATTACCAGGTTTAATCAAAACTCTCCTTAAAATTTTCCATGTATATGTATACAGATATATATATATGTGTGTGTGTGTGTGTGTGTTTGTGTGTATTTATTTTTTTCTAACTTAGATCTCAATTTTTCCTGTGGCAGGAAGTATTATAACTTTTAATACTCCAGGGCTATCCTTTAGAGTTTTATATCCCTTGTATAATTTTAAGTTGTGAAGAGACATCATGAAGCTAAAACCATTTCATCAAGAGCTTCATGTGTTGTTCATTAAAGCAAAACAGTCTAAGAATTTTTCTGCCTTTTAAGTATTTCCAATTTTTTTTTTTTTTACATCATACTAATCAAGTACTTAAAAACCAGCAACAGTGAAGTACTGAATGCACTGGCAAATCTGATTCATAAGGATGCATAGAAAAATGGAGAAACGCATGAAATTCTGATGAGTAATGACTGAAAGAAGCATGAATATAAATAATGGGGACGTTAAGGGTAGGAGTGAACACAACCAGAAACCTGTGAGACAAGGCATCAGATGGGGAAAACAGAAAGAACATGAGAGAATTTTCTTCAACAGAAAACCAAAATTAATCTCTCAGAAGAATACTTCATCACTGAAGACAACCTATAAATTCACACTTTACCATCAGAATAGGGTACATACGCTAACTGCTCTCAGATTAATTGTTTGCATTAAACCTGTGTGTCTTCCATATAGTCTGCATTAAAGCAAAAATATAATTAATGCAATGTAAATATCTCTCATCTTTGAACATGATTTTTTTTGAAAGAAATTATTAAGCAATACAACAGTGAGATTTCTTAAGAGTGTTTCTTATCAACAGATACAATTCTCTACTGTTAACATTTTTATATGAATTATGCAAAATGAGGAAAACTGAAATTATAGAAGTGCTTGGGAAAAAGGTCACTATCACTTCCTTGAGGAATAAACAAACAAGAAACATGTGAAACAAGAAACACAAAAACCACTTTTTTAGGCCACAGAAAAAATACTGAGAGCCACAACTTTCACAATTGCATTGCTAAGTTTGAGAGCATGCTTACTTACAGGTGTAAGTGTATTCACTTTTAAAATCAAGTACACGATACAAAAACTCTACTCAAAATGCGTCTGGTAAAAAAAAAAAAAAAAAAAAAAAAAAGGGCAACAAAAACCAAACCTAAAAAAACCCCAAAAAACCCTAACAGAACAACCCAAACCAAAGAATCAAAAAACCAAAACCAACAACTGATACAAGATACAAACTAATTAGGTTAAAAAACTCTGAGATTTCACTCTTAAGGTGACAAGTTCAAAAACCTGTTTTCTCAATAAACCTGAATCAAAGCCAGAAGTATTTAACTTATGATGATGATCCTGTCAGCCTTTATAAAAACTATGATTAACTGTTCCACTACAACACTTAGCCACAAATAGGAGTACCGGGATAAAAACCAAACTAGAATGAAACCACACACGAACACATCTAGAGTGGGGCTAAACTTTCTTATACTATGCTGTATATACACTTAAAATTATATACAGTCTTGTATGGCAAACAAAAGAGAGAGACTGCACCAGCCCTCTTATTACTCAGTTATGACATCACTATATTAATCCTTTTTCCATGCTCCTGTGATGCACCTGCTTCTCAAAGTACCAACTTAGCATAAAGGCAAAAATATTCTAACTTCCCCAAAATCACTCTTGCCTTAGAATTACATGACTTTTGTTTAATGCTATAAAAATCCCTCAGTGTTTTCTTTAGCTTTCATAGCTCTAATTTTCATCACAATTTCTTCCATCTTGCAAAAACAACTCTTACATCTTTTTTAAGTGTTCTGAAATATTTTTCAGTTCCACAATTTCACAGAGCCACAAAACTTCCACATCATCAATTGTCAACTGCTAATCAGAGATCTCTTCCATATCTCATACGTCTTGGAAATTAATATTTTAAATTATTTTCATTTATTTTTAATAATTTATCACTGGAAATCTGATGGCACATAGAATGTAATACATACTACACAACTAAACCAAAGTGATAGATACCTTTCATGTCAAACCAAAAATCATTAAAATCTAAATTGTGTTCACATTGTAAATGGAACTAGTGTGGAGGAACTGTACCTTATGTTTTGGCTTCAGATAGCCTCCTAGTAATTTAGGATTAGTAAAAAAGCTCACTATATAATGAAAGTGTCATTCAATTTAACCAATTTTAAACAAGCACAAAGTAGCCACGCATGAAGACAGGGCACTCTGAACTTTTACTACCCGTAGTGCCCATACATTGTCAAGTTCTTCCTTATGGCTTATTCCCTGCTTATGCCATGGAGCCCTCTCTTCATGCCATCTGTGTTACAACACAGACATGTAGGAAAGCTGTAAAATGAAAAAATTCCTTACCTTGTTCCCCAACTTGAAGACCTCATCCAAGTTGGTGCTATTAGTGTTTATCATAATGGAATCTGTGTCTCCATAAATCACTTCAAGGTTCATCTAAATGAAACAAATTGCTTTGAAAAACAAACCAGAACCACTGCATCTTGTCAAAGTCTCAACTCATTTTCAAGATTCAAAAATATCATTATCTGTATATTATCCCTTAAATATGAAAAGCAGAAAAAAGTTAAGTTTTTACTGAGAATTCTGTACACTTCATTAAGACATATTTGAATGTAAAGAAACTTAAACCACTGATTTTATTTTTTTTTTAAATCACTGCTCTAGTTATGTACATAATATGAGTAGTTAAAATGTTATTAAATTAGTGCTAGAAAAGTAAGTCAGTGAACAAGTCCAATCTTGAGAAACAGCAGGAACTCTAATCAGAAATAACTTGAGACTGCTAGGACACAAGAAGATCACTTAGAAACTGCTGGACAAAGTCAGACTATTCAGATACGGCACTTAGCCAACAAGCTTGAAAGATTAATACAAACATCAGGTGTCCTATTCCAGCTCTAGCCATCACAATGTTATTACAAAAAAGTCATTCTAGATTTAAGAAAAAAAAAACAAAAACCAACCAACCAAACTAAAAATCCCAAAACATGAATACTCTTATCTAGTGAAAGTATTGGATGGTGGATACAGTAACTGAGAATACCACAGTACTGTCCAGACTAGGCTGCTCTTCTTACACTTCTTCCGATTATGCATGTGGCTTCATATTTCCATCTTCCCACTCCCATCGTTTTTCTTCTGCTGTAATCTAAACTTAATTACCTGTGTTACTCCTCCCCTGGGCAGCAGATCTTTCAGGGAACAAGGCATTCATTTTGGATAAGGATCTAGCTACTATAATCCACAAGTTTTGTATCCCCAAGTTGATACACCTGGAGATGAACATAAACACCTACTTGATTCCTTCTGACTGACACTGTCCTTCATATCATCTCTCATTCTGATCCTTGTAACAATTCAAATGCCCTACTTGGAAAAGATTGTGTTCAAACACCAGCCAGACTGCCACAATACTCTGATAATGGAGTAAAAACTCTAGACAAACGGAGGCGCATAACAAAGCCTGAGGTGCATATGAAAGGCATAGAAAGGAAAAAGGTGAAAAATTGGCAACACCAGTAAATGTCACAAAAAAAAATAAAAAATGGGCAGATGCATCCAATCACATAATATTAACTTGAGAAAAAATGAAAACCTGATGTCTTCAATGGTGGAAAAATCAATGCAGGTACAAAAAACACAGCATGGCTATGTCCATATTAAACTCCATAGTCAAAAAAAATCACCCTTTGGCAGGGTTTAAAGTATGCCAAAAAATAAACTGTAATAAAACACTAGAACACATGGTGTAACGGGTCTATGAGTAAACTCTAATTAGCACTGTTGCTAATTTGCTTGAAACAGTCACACATAGGCTTCAAACAGGGGCCAGATCATATCTGTAGTAGGAAAAGAAAAAAGCTATAATCCATTACGAAGGATTACATTTGTAAACCAGGCATCCTAAGAAGTGATTTCAGGTCTGTTTGGGTTACAGTTCCCTAGAATAAAAAAATTTCACCAGGTGTGCTCTTTAAGGGTTGTTTTTTAATGAAAAAGCTCAGCATTACCTTTTGCACCATCTCCTTGGTATGCATCAAAATCTGAAATAAAAAAAATAATCAAAGATTAGTGTATGATATAATTACAAGCTAGCACTGCAAACACATCCATTAGGTTGCTAACCCCAAATGCTCTCACCTTTCAAAACAAAGCAAGCCACCTCTCTCCTGGCAACACACAGTCACCTCAATACTCCTATTACATGAGTAAATTCTCATCTAACCTTGTATTAACGCTATTATTAACTCCCCTAAAACAAGATTAAAACAAATCTCAAAATTGCATGGGCACACACATACTTTACCTTAGGAAAAAAAGAACACTGAATCAAATGCTCAAAGAAAACCTGATCAGAAAGTGCCGGAATTAAGCCTCTTTCAGTAATTTAGGTCAGTTGCCTCCTTCACACCCATCAAGCTTATCTCTTGATGTCACTGAGTCTTTTCCCCAAAACATCCTATTCAGTACAGCCTTGATGGTGCTCCCTTAACAAGAATCCAGTCAAAAGGTTCATTACCCTTGCCATGATCTCAGAATAAGTCATCAAAAAGCAAATTCCTTAATGAAATTCTGAGTGGGACAAGGAGCTGGGATAGAGACATGATACAGATGTTGAATCAGTGGGCAAATACATGTGTAGCCACGTTAGTTCCACAGCCAAGAATGGACCCCAAGTCCCCCAGATGCTCTGAACAGCAATTCTCTGAACCTTAGAAATAGCTATAGAGATCTCACATGAGTAGGCTACTGCTTCCATCTCTAACACTGGTCAGCACAGTGGAGAGCAGTTGAAGCGTCTATCAACTGAAGCCACAGATATAGCTGTAGCACAGAAATGTCAAAACAGAATTAGCCTGTTGAACAAAATGTGTACCTGCTGCAGCAGGAAGGGATTGGTGAAGTTTACACAGCTGCATATGAACCAACATCTGGTCCATTCCTTCAGTCACCTGACCTCATTTCCACTGTATTCTCTATTTCCTATCTCATCAGAATCCCAGTGCTCTGACACACAACTCCAGATTCCACCTGGTTAGTCCCAGTTCCTTGGTTTCAGTCCTTTCCATTCCCACTCATCATAAATCTCAGGGTTTTTTTCAGCTAATCCTGCTACACACATATAGTTCTACTTTTCATTTTCTTAAAGAGGATTACTTTGAATCACTTGTGACAGCAAAGATAGATCAGTCTATTAGGTGAATCTGACCAGTGTGGTAGTCTAGCTTTAAAGACAGGCAACACACTATTTTAACAGGCTATATTAAATTTGGTAACTTAGTCGAAATTTTGTTACTTTTCATACATCAAATAGCCATATTTGCCGAAAAGGCAGAAATACGACTTGCAGTGAAGAAGTCTATGACAGGAAGGTGAGCAGTAGAAATTAGCAGGGATGAGGAAAGACAAAGGAAAAACAGGAAAAAGCTGTCCATGCTCAAAGGGAATAAGACCATCTCATGGGAAACCTTATGACCTTCGTAAGGCTGAGGAGCTTAAAATCAACCCAAGAGTCTTGACTAATGTGATACTGATTATTGCTATTGCAGCAAGTGATTGTGAATTGAAGGTGAAATGTCCACCTCTACATAACACTACACGAACAGGATGGCAACACTGTCATTCCTTCAATATGAACAGTTTCTCTAATATTTCTGAACCTTTAAACAACCACAGTGATGAACACTAAGGTGTGATGCTCCATAATGCTTTTCAGTCTGTTTCAAATTATGCACCACGGAGTTATGCACCAAAAGCATTCCAAGTTTCACAGCTCTTGACTCTGTAAACATAATATTCTGTTTCAACATACTCTCCCAGAGTACAAAGACATGAACTAAACAAACAATATAGCATTCCCTTCAAGGCACTTAAGCAAAGGTTAGGTTCCAAAGCACAGCTGACTCATAATGAATGTGAATTCTTGACGGGGTTATTCCCCAAACACATATAGCTACCTATGGATTTATACTCTCTGAGTCAAGTTCAGAACATCCAGTTAGTTTAAAGACCATCCAGTGATGCTGCACACTGGCTACTTGAACAATGCAATGCCTGAACTCTGCTGAAGTGGCAAACTGCAAAAAATTCAGCTGGCCTCAATCTCTTATGTAGACAAAGAAGAACATGGTGAAATGGTGAATCTTAATAGCAGGTTCACTCTAGGCTATATGTGCTCAGACGTACCCGATTTCATTTTAATCAGAAGCTTAAAAAAGATATTCCACTTCTATTCATCTCCTAGTGAGTGATTCAAATGGCACCACCCAACCATTTTTCCATAGAGTTTTAAAATTATTCTAAAGACACATATTTCTGGTACATGACATCAAATTTCATACACAGTAATCAGAATTCCATCTTATTGACAACTCCCCCTTTCTCTCACTTATTAACTAACTCCTACAGAGAAAGGTTATGCCTTTCCCTTAGTACTCTAAAAGCAAACAGGAGTCCCTGAAACAAAAAACTGGACAGAGAAACAAAGAGTTTACATATAAAAGAGAAAAAGGCCTACCATTTGTTTCCCTTGATTATCTGTGACATTTTCTACTTCATTCTCTGAAATAATGTTATCTAATAATATTTAGCAAGATAACACTATTTTTTGTTAAAATAGGATTACTCCCCACTATATATATATGTATATATATTCAGCTGTGCAAAGACCATTTCTCAGTTGTCTCTGGGGACAGTAGTGGATGTAGGAAATAAGAAGGTCACAGACAAGTTAGCTTAATCAAGTGACTGGCATATGCTAGTGCTACCCTTTCTGACAGGAGATCACTTGTAAGTGCCAACAGCTACAAAACAGAAGGTTATAAAGGCTTGCTAAATTCATTAATAAGGCAGTCGGTAGTTATCTGATTTCACAGCAACACCTGCATATTTATCTTCTCATTACCAATTGGATGATGAATTTTTTTTCAAGCACATTTCAAAAATCTGCCAACTTCAAGTGCAGAAAAAAAAATAAACTTTGTAGTTAATTTTTCCCTTAACAAAGTACAGCTGTTGAGAATAATTGTTCAAGATCTTACCCTGTAATGTCAACTGCAGCAGAACAAAGAGTATTTAATTAGCAAATCTATCCAGTAATTCAACACCTATTATATAAAATGCCTTCGTGATTTTATTCAGGATAATTTGCTAAGAGGGTTATTACTGACATTCAGATGAAATTTAAAATTCCTACGCAAGTCGAGTCATAATAGCAGTAATGATCCCCCCAATCAGGAGATACTGTGTCACACAAGGTTCTTTTGCAATGCAGCAGCCGATTTCCTGACTTCTTAATTCCTGGGCTCAGCTCAGTGAGAGCCCTTCATGCCAATATTTCAGTCAGCAATACCTCCTTAATGGGACTCTATTAAAATACCTAGAATAAAAATGACTTTTTTATTTATTTCTTTTTTTGTTAAGAAGAACGACAGCATTGCTATCATATCAATCATTCATAGTTTCTCAGAAATGCACAGCAAAGAAGGGAGGTTTACAGTGAGGCTGGGAAGACAGAAGAAGGAAGGAAGAGAATAGGAAAATTGTTACTCTGTAGTTTCCTTTCGCAAATACTATTGCGCTGCTCATGAGAGCTGGATTGTCTCCTATTGCGGGAAATCCAAGTAGGAAGAATTAATTGCCTGGCAACCCATCTGTACAGCCGTGCCCCCTTCCCCCCAGCAAACATATACTTCTAAAAACCTGTGAACTTCTCAGCAAAGTGAACATCTGTGAAATTCTATTTTAACTTTTTTTCTGGTGAAAGCAAGACAAGCAACACACACTCTCTCACCATGGACTGTGAGGCGATACAAACTGAAAGACTGTAATTGCAGACAAGTAATCAAACTGCAAAATCCCCTGTCCTAGTTCTGCTCCAACTAATTAATTAAATGAGGATGCGATTTAAGAAAGAGAATTTTTATAAATAAATATACAAAGAACAGCTTTACTATTATCCATTACATCAAGTATTTTTAAAAGTTCTGTATTTAAAACCCACTAAAGAATACCTTCTAACAAGAAGATGCTGATGCGAAAACAAGCGAGGATACCCGAGTTAAAAAACAATGCGATAGGGCACAAAACTAACATGCAGGAGCCAAAATTTCTCGTGAAGACACACAAATCTTCTGTAGATTCCCTGGGCCGCAGACATGAAGGAACAGAAATGCATACTTAAGACCAGACTGAAAAGACTGATCAGAATGATGACAGAAACACTGCATCAAAGATACATACAAAGAAACCCCAAACCCAAGTCACTTATGCATTCACATTGTACAAGGAGAAAAACTAACACTGCTTAGGGCCTTGGCAAAAACTATATTTTGAAGACCATTTTCCACCTCAGCTGTTTACTTCTGCAATTATATAGTAAGAAAACAATTCTTTAGCAATTCATATTAGCTAGTCCTTCCTGTGATGCAGAGGAATAAATGGGCAGGAAAAACTGTGTTCCAGCATGTAACACCATTCACTAATCTACAGAAGTATTTCTGAACCTCTGCATTTTTTGCAACCTATTCATTAGCTCTGCTCATATTCTGTGGTAAGTACCTCTAGCACTGACTGCCACAGGATGCTGCAAAAAGATTTTATTGAGGGATTTTCAAGAAAGGTTTATATCACTAGACAAAAAGTCATATATATGCCATAAGCAAAAGTGAAAGAAAGATGGAAGCTTTGTTTGCCACACTGAATGAAGCATCATAATGCAGCCTTTCTATTAGACAATGGGACTTGATTTAGAGAAATTCTAGTGACCGGATTCAAGTAGTTAATAAATAACTTTGTTTCAAAGAGTATTTACTGAGTATCTTTTGTACTGAGAAATACACCCCACTGCCAAAATTTTCCCTTCTATATTTTTTTCCAGAAACACTGGAATTAACTGTCCATACTCTACCCAACAAAGCTGACAGACATTAATACAACTTTGACAGATGCTGTGTATAAAACCAGTATTGGATGGTGCACCAAAATCAAAGGGAGAATGGGTCCAAGGGCTGATGCAGTGTACACAAAGATCCAGTGACACATGTTTGCATGCCAACAAAAGGTAGCATCTCCTGCCTCTCAAACAACAAAAGCATGAAAAGGCAGCAATAGAAACATGCTGAACAACAAAGATCATGTGTACCTTTGTCACATTTTGACAAGGAATGCAAAGATGACAGTAAAACACTGAAGATGATATGAATCAAATTACAATTTGAAGGCAATGTTTCCTTGGTGCCAGAAACAGTATCTTTAAAATTCTACAGTACCTCTATTTCAAGTATTTGTGACGAGTTTTGCTGAAGTGAACACGAAAAATAGAATTAATTCCTTACTATGCTCCACAATTATTCTTTAATCTGCATAGTACCTTACAAACCATGCCATACTACAGCAAATTTCACCCGTTTTCAAAAGGATTCTTTTGGTATTAGGGGGAAATAAAAGACAATGAAACGTGCTCCTACAGCTTTGGACTAAAGTCAAAAAAAAAACAAAACCCCAAACCCAACCAACCAAAAACCAAAACAGATGGAAACCAAAACCCAACAATCAGAAAATAAACCCACAACACATCAAAAAAACCTCCTGTGTTGGAAATTCATTTAAAATCTTGGAAATGGAAAAACTGAGGGCTCAGCAATGAAGTTGAATACTCAAGTGCATAGAAGGTAACTGACCCAGTTCTGATCCCACTTCATGTTCCCAGAAGTAATAATACAATGTCTGGGTGGATAACTAGCTATGAAAAACACCCATATGCTATGGGCATCTCCTAACCCTCCAGAGTCAGTAATGCTCCTTCCAGAGAAGCCAAACACCAGAACCAGTGACAGTTCCTAGAGAATCAGCACCGGGGTTCACAGTCCACTCACAGAACCATTTTCTTTCTGACCAACTCACTCAAAACTGAAATCCTGAAACAAATGAAGGAGCAGGGAATTTTTTTTCCTGTTTTACTCCTTGAAAAAACAAGATTAGAAACACCTAAAACCCCTTGAAGAACATGGTACTCAAGCCAATTTCAGCTCATTAACTCTTATGAATATTTTTTTATTTAAATCCATTAAATAAATCTATGCTTGATGAACATTTTGTACTTAACTGTAAGACGCACAGGTAGCTTTGCTTAATAAGACAACCTTTTGTGCATTTCAAGTACACTGCAACTACATCAAAAGCTAACCGTATCACAAACCACAAGTAAAAACACTTCTAATAAGCAAGAATATGACAAGCATCATTTACCATTTCCTAATAAAACCAAAACATGTGTTAAGTTATTCAATATTTAAATGCATACAGACGAGTATATCCTCCTTAGAGGAAACATCAGCATTTGTTTCAAGGAAATGAACAAACATTTAGATAAGAAAGGTTTATTTTGCTTTGTTTCCCAAACTGAACTGGTCTAACACGATCAGCAAAACAGAATCAGTCTTTCACTAGGGAAAAAATTAAGATTACAAGACCAATAAATGATTAACAGTTGTGGCTGTTCAGCCTGGAGAAGAGAAGGCTGCATGGAGACCTCATAGCAGCCTTCCAGTATCTGAAGGGGAGCTGTATGGAAGCTGTGGA
>WYDI02018816.1:0-23234 GCA_009867235.2 Psittacus erithacus | reverse complement strand
TGTCTCTGCTTCTTCCTGGCTTCCCCTCCTCCCTGGCAGAGCATGAGGCTCAGAAAGTCCTTGGTCAGACTAAACATGGACTAAACATTCTAAACGGTAGCTAAAAACATCAGTGTTATCAGCACTGTTCCCAAGCCAAAAGTCAAAAACACAGCACTTCACTAGCTACCAGGGAGGAGAAAAAAATAATTACTGTTGCTGCTGAACCCAGGACAGTATACCAGTTACAAGTATTTTTAATATCATTTTCACGGCCAAGTGGTTGACAGTAACAACTGTCATTGCTATAAAGAGCACTGGGCTCAAACAATAATAATCCAGAAGGAGGATACCACCACATCTGTTAATTTTCCAGTCATCTGTAGTAATTTTGATTCCACTGTGTGTAGTATCACTTACCATGATAATAGAACGAAAACTTCTTGCACAAGTATTTAACTGTTTCAGTTCTAAATCCAGCAATCTCATAGAATCAAAGAATCATAGAATAGATTGGGTTGTCAGGGACCTTTGAAGGTCATCTAGTCCACCCCCCTGCAATAGCAGAGACATCTTGATCTAGGTCAGGTTGCCCAGCACTGAATGAAACATTTGAAAAAAAATATTCAAGAACAAGAATCATCTAGAAAAGAAGACTTCTGAGGAAAAACTGAAAAGATTAAATGCCCTTGTGTGAAAGAAACTTGAGGGAGAGACAAAGTTAATTATTTTTAATATGTAAAAGGTTATTGCAATGAGGAAAGGATGAAATTGTTTTCTTTTTTCAGTGGGGTTGGAATGGATTGCAATAGAGCACAGCAAGGGAGTATTTTTAGAATCAATAAATGTTTTCACAAACAAGTTATTATCTCAGATGATACAGCAGTTGGAAAGTATTTGGAAATGTCAGCATTTATGGAATGTGTGGTTCTTCTGTTGTTGATGGACAGGGAAAAAAAACCTGTTTATAATGATGAAATAACTTTGTTAATTGACTGCAAAAATTCATTCAGTATTGTCCCATTAAAAATCACATTAAGTCATTCAGCAGAGTTTTAGAGGTGATAGCATCTTTTGAAATTCATGTCCCTTGTACTTAAGTGTGGTATACAAAAGTTCTACATATAACCAAAAAAATTCTTCATGTCTTCTCTGCTTGGTTCTGTGCTTAAATTATTGTACAGCCATGCCTTCAGATTTACAACCTTAATTTCCCTTCTAGCTATCATTGAGAATGAGCAGGAAGGAAGGGTGAATGAGTAGCTTTCTTTAATTTTTTAATTTTTTTAATATTGTCTTGCAATAAGGCAATTCCGAAAAGCATTCTGGGTTTAGAATTATGCTGAATTTCATGGTAGTGTTCTCAGGCATGTCTTTTCCTTCCTATTTAAGATTTCGAAGTAAAAGCTGGACTGACTCTCTTCCTTAATAAGATGGGTCCATTAAAACATATAAAGAATCAAAGACTCAATTTCCATTTTCCATTCAAGAGAGGAAGTAGGGAATACTGCATCAGTGCAGATATTTTGTGAAATATAGGTGGTCCCCTAACCTAGCAGCTGCTAAAAGTATACCATGCTGGAACAGCCTTGATACCTGGGCAGGAAAGATCAGTATCCAGCTAGTATTTGTTGCTCATTGCATACCTTCTTGTACTGCTACAAATCATCATTTAATGGTTCCTTACACAATATGTGTGGGTTAGGTGCAGTGGTCTGAAGATGAACCATGGTCAGAGAAGTGTTTTAAAATTTTTGGTGTTTCAGACCCTACTCAAAAGAACTGTTGAGCATAAAGTAATTATTTCATTCTTGTAAATAGTGTTCTGTGAGCACCTCCAGATGTCTGGCAGACCCCACCTGATATCCTTTAAAGAACAGTAAACTAATCTTCAGTGGTTTATATGTGCTTCTTAAAGATTTTTATTTGCAAGTTGCCATGGAATCAAACCCTTCCTTAGTTACATTTTTGTTTTTCTTCCCTTAAAAGAAAAATGAAAACCATCTCCTTATATTTCTCTGCAGTTTTAGTTGGATGTTATTTTGCGATCTGGTTTTGATTCTTTATGTCTTATGTATGCCTAAGTTTAACTCTTGAGAATCTTCATTTACAGGAATTTTCAGAATTAGAAATGTCATTTGATACAGAATTTTTCTTCAGCTACTAGTTAAACACCAGCTATACAGTTAAACCAGTCTGAAAAGTTCGCTTAAAGTGGAACATTCTGTACCAATGCCTAAATATTTTTTTCTGAAATTGATGTAATTTCTTATAGGCGACTAAATAACAATGAATTTTCAGTCCTGGAAGCTACTGGAATCTTTAAGAAACTTCCTCAGCTGCGTAAAATGTAAGTGTAATTTCAGTGACTTTGTCTATTCACATAGCATGTTAGGTCCTTGCTATGTTTCTCCACCTTTCCTAGTTCTTATCTAGAAAAGTTTCAGTATATTCTAATAAAAAAAATCAAGAATGGGTTTAAATTAATCACTGAGGTATCTCAGAGTTGGCAGCTCTTCTCTATGGCACTAGGCATTGCCAGCAACAACTTCTCATGGTGTATAGCTCCGGCACCTTCACTGCAGCGTCCAGACAGCTGGTCTGTTATGCAGCCACAACAGGGAGCCCACAGCATAAGCTGCTCAAAGAAGGGTCCAGTAGTCTTTTGTAGCTTCTTGTACAACTCCCTTAACAGATAATTTTGCCTGTTTCAGCACATTCAAGACATGCCTTTGATTCTGTGCTTCATTAAACTATCATTAGATGAGGGGAATATCAAAATTAAATGACTGAGAAAAAAATGGTTTGATAGCTCATCCGTGTAAGTCCATGTTCACAGTTCATGTTGTAAGAGGAGTTTATAATCTTACCACTTGTAGTTGTTACTAAAAATAAATTATGAAAAGCTTTTCTTTTGCTTATGTAAGAGACATATTTGAAGGTAGATTATTTAGTTAGACTTAGGGACTCTGTGCCCAATCTTTGCAGGATTAAATCCAAGCATAAATAGTAAATAAAGATAAATGCAAGTAAAAATAGTTCAGATTAATGAAATTATGCAGGGTTTTTAGACACCAAGTTACTACTATTTGTAAAAGATCAGTCTATGTCACTAGTGACCAAAAGAGCAAGAGGAGCAATAATATTACTTAAAATATTGTTAGCCTTGCTCACATTCTTGCTGGCAGCTGATAAGATCACAATTAGTTATCCGTTACTGATTTTTTTAGTTAGTAGACAAATATAAAAAAAAAAAAAAAACTAAACAAAACCAACAAATAATAATAAAAAAAAAATCAACTTTGCTTTTGTCCTGTCTACTTGAGTTGATCTTGCCACTTCCAATTAGGCTTAAGTACTTAAGAAAGTAGGAATGTCTGGCACAGTAGTGTTCTGGTGCTATACAGTGATACCTAGTTTCCTTTATTCCTCAATGATCTCAGATTAGCACTTTTTACAACTGCAGAATACCTTTGAAATAAATAAAATACATGATATGCCATCTTGCACATGCACACAGATA
Source organism: Psittacus erithacus (assembly GCA_009867235.2). NCBI lineage: Eukaryota > Metazoa > Chordata > Aves > Psittaciformes > Psittacidae > Psittacus > Psittacus erithacus. The sequence goes on along the minus strand of WYDI02018816.1, from coordinate 19,732 downwards.
TAGCAGATCTTCATTTATATGAAAAATGGGGAAAAGAGACTATACTATCAGTAATTACATATTTTCAGGCTCTAAAGGTAGCTTAGTAAACATTTAATGTCATCTAAAGCTAGTTGCTTTTTGGCTGAGGAGGTGTTCAAGTCGAGAGAAAGAAAAGGAAGAAAACTGTAAAGGCTCAGTGTAGCTGTCTGCCAGAACTCCAAGAGCTTTGAAATCTGCATAATTGAGATGGAAAAATTTGAGAAAATGTTAACGAAAAATTAACATTTTGAATAATACTGCTTTGTAACTTCATATAGTCATCAGTCATTACAACATTATTCAATTCAGAGAATAATACAGTGGCTGGTTAAGTGTGACTGGAAAGCAGTGAGGTACTGATATTACAGAGAAACCAATATGAGTAAATTCTGTATTTCTGTGGAGCTCATATTTCTTCTGGAGGTTCAAATAGGTGCAAAGGTCTTTCTGCACAGATGTCACTGAAAAATTGGGGCCTAAATGTTTAATTGATTTGATGGTTCATCAGTAATAAAGCACATGTATGGACTGCATCATTGATTAGTTATGCAACATTAATCCTTAAGATATCCCTGTGAAGTGGGTGAAGTAGTATTCATGTTACACCAGGAACAAATAAGATTTTAGGAGTCTAAGGGCTTGAGATGGATAAACCAGCTGATATGAGAAATAATTGAGTTTCTTGCTTCTAGTCTTGTGCAGCACCTTACAAGAGACTGAACAGCTTCACAGTGAAACTAAATGACACTGTTTCCCACAGCATTCTCCTCGAGAAACTGGCTGCTTATGGCTTGGACAGGCATACTCTTTGCTGGGTAAAAAACTGGCTGAATGGCCAGGCCCAAAAAGTGGTAGTGAATGGAGTTAAATCCAGTTGGCAGCTAGTCAAAAGTGATGTTTCCCAGGGGTAGGTGTTGGAGACGCTTCTGTTTAAATTTTTATCAGTGATCTGGATGAGGGGATCAAATACACCCTCAGTAAGTTTGCAGATGACACCAAGTTGGGCAGGAATGTTCATCTGCTTGAGGGTAGGAAGGTTCTACAGAGGGATCTGGACAGGCTGGATCAATGGGCTGAGGACCGTTGTATGAGGTTCCACAAGGCAAAGTGCTGGCTCCTGCACTTGGGCCACAACAACCCCATGCAAGGCTCCAGGCTTGGGAAAGAGTGGCTAGAAAGCTGCTCATGGAAAACAACGTAGGGGTGCTGACTGACGGAGCTGAATGAACATGAGGCAGCTTGTGCCCAGGCAGCCAAGAAGGCCAACAGCATCCTGGACTGTGTCAGAAATAGTGTAGCTGGCAGGACCACAGTGGTAATCATCCCCCTGTACTCAGCACTGGTGAGGCTGCACCTCAAATCCTGTGTTCAGTTCCAGGCCCCTCACTACAAGACAGACACTGAAGTGCCAGAGCATGTCCAGAGAAGGACAAGAAGATGGTGAAGGGCCTAGAGCACAAGCCTTATGAGGAGTGACTGAGGCAAGTAGGGTTGTTTAGCCCCATAGAGGAAACCATATCCCCCTCTACAATTACCTGAAAGGAGGTTGTAGTGAGGTGGGGATCAGTCTCGTCTCCCAAAGTACCAAGTGGTAGGACAAGAGGAAATGGCCTCAAGTGACTTCAGGGAAGTTTAAATTGGATATTAGGAAGACTTTCTTCACCAGAAGGATTGTCAGGCACTGGAACAGGCTGCCCAAAAAAGTGGTAGAGTCACCACCCCTGTAGGTGTTTAAAAGACATGAACATGTAGCTCTGAGGGACATGGTTTACTGGTAGACTTGGCAGTGCTAGGTTATGTTGAACCTGATGATCTTAAAGGTCCTTTCCAACCTAAATAATTATATGATTCTCTGTGATTGTGTCCATCATCACAGGCAAGGTGTACATTAAATTATAGCTAGGTTAGAGGTGAATAGTCAGCAGACAAGATTAAGCCACAACATCTTGTTTTCTGTGTCTTAGATAGCGGCACCCGCTGATTCTGGCAGGTATATAAATATTTGTTCTAAGAAATAGTATCTTTCTTGATTTGAACAATTAAGATGCTGTTCTAGAGGTTGCATCAAACATTTGTTCTTCCCAACACTATTGACTCCATCAATAAAAGGTTTTTAGCTTCACTTCAGTTTACATTGGCTCAGAGAGTTTTTAAGATCTTCTAAAAAATGACTGTTTAGTTTGTAGATTTGTACTTCTATAATATGTACAGTTATATGAAACAACTAAACCAAAAGGAGGCTGTAACAGTTTGGGTGGGTTTATTCTTTCTTTCTGCCAGGTACTTTTTAAAAGTAATATTTTATCTGTCCTAAAAAAAAATAATTTTGAGGAGTAGTTATGGATTATTCAAGCATATCTTAGTTTTTGTTGCTATTTTATAATAGGTTATCTTATATTATATGAATTCATTAGTTATTAATTATGGATATAACATAGCTGAAATTTTTTGTTGTGGTTACTTGACTACAGAAGTGAAGTCCTTTAAAATGATGAAGTGTTGTTGACTATGTATGCTTTTGTATGTATAGTAAAGATACCACCCATTTGGGATATAATTTCCATATTTCAACTAAAAGCCATAAGCACTAAATATTTTGGCAGTATTTTAGGTCATTTTCCCCCATTTTGATCTGCTTTGCATGTGGATTGCAGATAAATGACCTAAGTTGCTTATAAACGCTCATTTGTAACTAATGTCATGAATTATTAACATTTCATGTACTGTTTACATTCACACATTTCATTTACATATGTTGCTGCTTATACTGTTTTCTTATATTTGTGCCTACTGAAACATAGTTGCGCTGGTGCTCATATAGTATCATTTTGTTGTTAATTTGTCAAATAATGCTACAAGGGCTGGAGACACAAAAATAATATACAGTCACTGACAAGATTCAAATCTATGAAAAGATGTTCTTGTGCGGTGGCAGCATGGACTGGGTAATTGCCGTTATTTAAATAGATCTTCCAAAGATTGCTTTAAAAATCTTTACTACTTTAGTAGCAGGGCATTGAATTTTGCATTTGTTGTCGGTTTGAATTTGAACAATGCATTTGTTGCTTTTACATAATAACTTGGTATCTTAAAATCTATGCAGTCTGCAGCATTTAACAGTTAATTTGTTATGCTTAAAAACGAAAACATATTTTTCTCTTTTTCTGTTAATGTGTAATAGAAACCTGAGCAATAACAAGATTACAGATATCGAAGAAGGAGCATTTGACGGAGCCTCTGGTGTGAATGAACTATTGCTCACTAGTAACCGCTTGGAAAGTGTTCGACACAAAATGTTCAAAGGACTAGAAAGTCTCAAAACACTGTGAGTGTAACAGTTTGGGTGGGTTTATTCTTTCTTTCTGCCAGGTACTTTTTAAAAGTAATATTTTATCTGTCCTAAAAAAATAACTTTGAGGAGTAGTTGTGGATTATTCAAGCATATCTTAGTTTTTGTTGCTATTTTACAAAAGGTTATCTTACATTATATGAATTCATTAGTTATTAATTATGAATACAACATAGCTGAAATTTTTTGTTGTGGTTACTTGACTACAGAAGTGAAGTCCTTTAAAATGACGAAGTGGTTGAGAATGGGTAAACATCCAAATGCAGAAATTGAAAATAATTGTCTGCTTCAAAGTAACAGAAATTTGCTCGGGAATTGCGCATTTTATGTAATAGAGTCTGATTCAATTCAGCCTAACCATTCCTGGGAATTTTGCTGGGGGAAAAAATTATTCTGGTGGATATTGAAATAGAGGAAATTATTCTTTCCTAAGAAATTTTAATGTCATTTCAACAGCAAAGAGAGGAGTAAAAGCACTATAGCTTGAACTTATTTTATTCTTTCCATGAAGGCAATTTAGCTCTTTCCACTCAAAAAGATATGTTTATACAATCTGCAACTTCTCAGCCTTCCACAGAGAGTCTATCCTGATCAGCAGACCCAAGCTGAGATTAAATGGTCTTTGGGGCTTCAGCTGTATTTTTAATAAATCATTTCTAACTTTGCATTTAAAGCTGTTCAATTGTTAGAAGCAGCTATTCTTAGACAAAAACATGGGGGAAAATATTCATTTATTGATGGTCAGATAGGAGAACAGCAAACTTCCAAGCTTATAAATTATACATAAATATGAATGATTTTAGGATAGATGTTTCTTATTTAGTATTCCCAATATTTTACTAGATCCTTGAGTCATGAGGAAGGGTAGTCAAAGTGCCCTGATTTCATTTAATTGAAACACTTGAGAATGTAGTAGAAGCGGCTTGTAGAATTCATCCTAAGAAAAATCAGGTTGAAAGGGTCTCAGGAGTAGTTCAGCTGGTTCCAATAGGCTTGGAAGCATAAAGAGGGGGAGGCTGTGTAACTCCGATTTGGGGAATTTCAATTTATTTTCAATTAATAAACTTTATTACTGATTGAAAGAAAAAAACACAGATGCTTAGGGGAAACACCCCTTGTCTCTGTGAAGCCTACCCACCTATCTTTCTGTTTGCCTGTCTCCTCCAAGCACACTGCACTTAGTCCCCTCAAGTGGGGTGACAGGCAGCACAGGGGTCACAGCACTTGTGGCTTCTCCACCAGTAGCAGTCCCTTTGGAGTCATTCCTCTCGGCCCTTGCTTGGGCTATCACTTCAGCCACAGTTCCTGCTCGGGCTAAGCTAAGAAATGTTGATCTTTCCTTTATCAGGATGCTGAGGAGCAACCGTGTGAGTTGTGTGGGAAATGACAGCTTCACGGGACTGAGCTCAGTCCGCCTGCTCTCGCTGTATGACAACCAGATCACCACCGTGGCACCCGGCTCCTTCGATACACTACATTCGCTCTCTACATTGTGAGTCAGACGTTTGAGTTTTACCTTACCTGAACTTAAACCTCTGACTTTCTGAGGACATTTATGTTAATGTTTGCTATATACTTTCACAGCATGAGGTAAAGTTAAGGGAAAAAAGAGTTCAAAGAGGTATTTTTGAGAAAGCTTATTTCCTGAACCATCTTGGACGCTTAAGAGTCTTTTTTCATGGTACCCCTGAATGCAGCACTAGACTGATTTCAAGAAGTGCCTGAGAAGGCAGGAAAAATGTACTGCTCAAGTCCTCCTTCAGCAGAAGCCCATTGATCTGAACTGGGGGAGAAAGCCACATTTTGTTTAGGCATTGCACAGTCAGAGCTGGTTGAACCACCATACGTCTGTCTTTCTGCCCTGTGATATCCAATTATTATCTTAAACATCCTTGGCCTACTGAGGATCTGAATTCATACCTGTTTTATAATGAAGCTTCAGTCTAATTTTCTATAAAAAGAAGCGTCCTTTTTTTATTTAAACATGATGTAATTTATAGGAAGGGAAAATGGTGAGCAAAGCTGCCACTCAGTTTGCTGAAGAAATGCTTTTTGTAGGTAGCAACATTCAGGAAAGTACTTAATCCTTTTTTTACATAAAAAGTGACACTTTGCACCAAGTGACTACTTTGTGCATATTAAGGATGACATGTTTATAAATAACAGAATTGTCAATAGGTTTGTGCTGAAGTAGGGAGATGCCAAAAGTACTGAGAATTCTAGAAGTAAATTCATTTTTGTAACCAGCATGTAATCAACTTAGCTGTCACTTCAGATAGGAAACTTATTCTCTAGAGCAAATAAAAGATGGAAATCTTGAGATGACAAATTAATGGAATAGCTGTTGTCAGGTTAAAGCAAATAACGTAAAGTAATCAGCCTTCATCTCTATATGAAATTATTGCATTATCAGTACAGAGTAGCTTGACAAGAAGTCAGGTCTTTGACAGTGTGAAATTATTTCTAAATAAGTTATATCAAGATTCACCATAGAGAGTCTAAATTAGACCTTTCACATAAGGTTTGTACACAGTATTGTTTGAAGAACAGTATTTAAGCTTAGCTTTTTGAAAATAGAAATGAAATACTGAGGATGGAAAAAAATGGTGTCATCTGAAGTAAACTTTCCTGTGGTTCTTAGAAACCTCTTGGCCAATCCCTTCAACTGCAACTGCCATCTCGCATGGCTTGGAGACTGGCTAAGGAAGAAACGCATTGTGACGGGGAACCCTCGCTGCCAAAAACCCTACTTCCTCAAAGAGATTCCCATCCAGGATGTAGCAATTCAGGATTTTACATGTGATGACGGTAAGAAAATTAATATTTGAGTTTTTTTGTAATTTCAGGTTTCATATGTATAGCTGCATGATTCCCACAGATCCATAGTTATTTAAAGCATTAGTTATGCTTTAAATTACTTCATCTGCACTTCATGCTCAGTTTCTACATCAGTTTAAAAATCCTCCACCTGTTTTTTTTAGATAATCAGCAAACACACAGCTATTGTATATATGCTTTCAAAAGGTTTTCTTGCCTATGTTCAGTACTGTAAATCATAATTGAGAGATAATATAAAAATTAAATACATGGATCACTTGTAGTTCAGATGAGAATATTTGCTGATGCTCCAATCAAATGCTTTTTCAGGTTACTTGATCAAATTACATGCCATTTTGCTTAGTTTGTGACATCCTCAATGCTTACTAAATAAAAAGATAAAAAAAGGCTGCTACCTTGCATCTTTCTCATGCATGCTTCCATTTAATTCATTATTAGATTGTCAGTTTTCAAGGCTGTAACTTTTCTTTAAAGATAGTGCTTATTTTTAATAATTTGTTAATTTTGAAAATCAACAAATGCTTTGCTTTGTTTCCTTTCTTTTTGTGTTTTGTTCTTTATTTAATGATCTTTTTTTTTTCCATGTAATAGCATTTTACCTAGTAAAACAGCATTGTACTAAATAAAGCATCACTTGAAATGTAAATTCTTGGAGCAATGGATTACAGAGATAACTTAATGTTTTCCCTACCTAGAGATATCACAATGTAGAAATATCAAGTCTGCTTATAGGAATTCCAGGTGGGATATTATTGCTAATACTGAAGTGCCATTTTTATAGCAAGCTTAATATCTGTTTGTTTTTATTAACCAGGAAATGATGACAATAGCTGCTCCCCACTGTCCCGCTGTCCTGCAGAATGTACTTGTCTAGACACAGTAGTTCGCTGCAGCAACAAAGGCTTAAAAGCTTTGCCTAAGGGCATCCCCAAAGATGTAACTGAACTGTAAGTGGCACACTTTTTTCTCTTTTATGAAAATCAATATCAGATTCTTATTGTCAGGCTGAATATGAGGGGAGAAAAAAAATGAAGAATTGGATTCAGTAGATCAGTAGATATTTATTAATATACCACTTTTACACATAGAGATTTGCCCAGGATTTTGAGAAATTTGAGGTTAAGTTTGAATTAGCAATGCTCTGTAAGTCCTAAAACACTCTAATAAATATCTGTTACTAAAAAGCTTTAAAAATATATGTATGTAAAATTGTAATCACTCTCAGAATTTATATCCCCAACACTGAACCGTCATATATCTGAACATGGATATCATGTCATAATGGGTTCAGTTATGGGCAGCAGTGAATCTGATTGATCTATGGTCACTATTTAGGAAGCAACAAAAAAGTTCAATTACATGAAAAAGAAAGAAGGAAACAATCTATTCATGTGTTTGCATGTTTTCGTAATAAACACACTTTTGTGATATTTCAAAAAGACTGGTTTTAATAGGAAGTCTTTTCATATAGGCAGTCAGATATTTTATTAATCTCTTTATACATTTTTATATGAGAAAAATGGTTAAGATTGAATTTTATGAAGAAATATGAATATGCAGACAGCAACATTGATCCAAAAAAGCTTGCTACATTGTGTATTGTTTGAAGACAATAACTGAATAAGACTAGATGAGTCGATTTTTATGCATTATGAAGGGGAAAATAAACCTAAAAATTGGGTTATCAATCTGTTTTTAATCTTGATCATATATGTCACAAGACTGAAAAAAAAAAGAAATTATTGACAAAAAAAAGTTGAGTTTGTTTTACATATGGCAAATATTCAATATTAAATTGCTACTGTTTCATAAGGGCTGATTAATGTTGGTTTTTTTCAGAAGACATCATAACTGTGCATCTTAAGTCACTAAAACTGTTTTATTCTTTCACTATTTGAGATCATATAGAAGATTCTGAAACATCCACCGCTAATTTGGTGCTTAATAACATCCAAAAAGCTTTAATCATTAATGAAGAGAAATTATGAAGAACTCAGATAAGCACACAGCTATATATAAACCTATCACATACTTCCTTAAGTTTGGGTGGTGTTTTTTGGGGTTTTGTCTTGTTTTGTTTTGTTTTTAATAGGAGATGACTAAATTAAATATGGTCTGGTCTAAGAAACTTAAGGGCATCAGTGCAATATAAAATTAAATAGCGAAGGAGAGATACTTTTGGAATTGCAAGTGGAACCCTGACTGTGACTGAAAACTCACTTGTGTACAGTTTTGTGTGCTTTAATTAGTGTCTAAGCATGCGATTTAGCATATTTTTCAAAAGGATAATGGAGGTGGTTCCTGTTAGCAGTTGCATACTGATTGATTCCTCTTGTTCATTAGCATGCATAACCCTTCCAAGATGTACTCTTCATGTGTTTTATAAAATATCTTAATAGTTGCTTCATTTGAACAAGGACAAATTTTTATCAGACAAGTGGATGCTTGTAGTACTTTAGTTCTAATGACGCTAAAGCAATATATCCTAATTTATCTGTCAATGGAAGAATTTTCTCAGAATACTAACTCATTTTCAAAAAGTTAAAATGTTGTTGGTTTCTTTTTTAACAATGAAGTATACGAGCCCATGCTCTCTTCACCACCACTTATGTAATGCCATTAACATAGTGTAAGCATAAAACTTGTTGAGGCACGTTTGGATTTAGCAAGCAACCCTACGGAAGGCAAGATCCAAGGAAAAAAAGAAAAGAAAAGCTTTTTTATTAGATGTAGCTATAAGGATGCAAGTTTAACTGGTTTAAATGCGTTGCAGCCCATCCATTTAGGAAGACAAAAGTTTCTAAAGATGCTGCAGCATACTTAGAGACATTAAAATTATAACCAATGTAAGTATGTCTCTTACAAAGGCTGTTCTTAACTCAAGTGTGCTCCAAGTATTTGGATGGCTAAAATATCTTCTTTGTATAGGAATAATACGGGTGTAGTTTTTATTTGGTTTCCAGGAGACACAAGTAATGCCACCACAATACTGCCATCAAATCATTTGCCCCAGCTTAGAAACTAGAGACCTTTAATCCTCCTTCTACTTTCTGCTTCAGACACAGTCTGTTTCAGAGAATCAGGTAAATTCAGTACGTTCTTATCATCTCTAATCTACTTGCCCTGGTTACAGGAAGAGCCCCTCCACTTGCACTTTGCAATGACTAGCTGCACACTGGAAGCTTTTTAGGCAAGGCTTGATGACTTCCTTTGCCTGTAATTTGGGTGTCGATAGAGTTTGGTGACTGTACCTGTTAACTCTAAGGATGAACAAGCCTGTTATTGAGAATTATGATCATGGAAGAAGAGCAAGCAATGTAATACAGGAGCTGTAAACCTAAGAGGACAAAAAAAAGTATCTAACATTTCTAGTGAAGGGTAATTGATTACTGTCTTTAGTCCCTAACACACTCCATAGGAATAGGCTTGTAGTATGTCATGCCTGATATATCATGAAACAGGGAGAAATTAGGGAAGGTGACCTGAACTGCAGGCATGACAAATTAATTTGGTGTTAGAGCTGGGACCAGCCCTTGCTGTTTCTACTGTGAAGGACTACCTGTACAATGTCAGGGTCTGTTCCTATTTACAGTAGCTCAAAATCTGCACTTAGTTACTTGCAGAAGTCAGATTTACTTTTCACCTGTAGGGGGGGTGTGAAACAGCTATAAAAAAGGCCTCATTTTGCAGTCTTTATGAAATAATAGAAAGTACTGTGTAAGTGTTGGCTGTTATTACTGCTACTTCATAATATTAGTAATGTCTGATACAATAGCATTTGGATCTAAGGCTACAGGTTCTCACTTGTGTCTCTGAAAAACAACATTTTTAAGAAAGGTTTCTTATAAAACAGAAATAGTATGCATTAATTTGTTATTAACTTTGCTGTTGGATTCCAAGATTAGTGCATGAAGATGCTTCTGCTTTAATGAAAAACTTATGTTCTATGTTTTATTTTTCTATTTTAGTTATTTGGATGGAAATCAGTTTACCCTTGTTCCGAAAGAGCTTTCCTACTACAAGCATTTAACACTCATGTAAGTCGTTTCAGAGTAACAGCCTCTACTGAAACGAAAAACAAAACAAAATATCCTACTTCATTATATGTGGTTTTAGTTATAATGAAAAAAAAAATCTAGCAAATATTGTACCTAACCACAATTTATAACAGAGAATATTTTATTCTACTCATAACATCTTATTTTTAATACACTTGGTCACACAACCATAGAATAGTTAGGTTTGGAAAGGACCTTGTGATCATCCAGTTCCCCCTGCCATGAGCAGGGAGACCTCACCCCAGACAATGTTGCCCAAGATTCTGGTCAGTCTGACCTTGAAAACTGCCAGGGTTGGAGCATTCACCACTTCTTTGGGCAAGCTGTGCCAGTGCTTCACCACCCTCACAGTAAAGAACTTCCTTCTATCTAACCTGAACTTCCCCTGTTTAAGTTTGAACCCATTACCCTTTGTCCTATTGCTGCAGTCCCTGATGAAAAGTCCCTCTCCAACTTTATAAGCAGGAGTATTTCATTACAGTGGTCACATCACAAAGTAAACAACCAGAAATTATAGTTAACCTGAAAAGATAGATAAGATCTTTTACCCAACTTAGTGGGTTAGGGTAATTAGGGTAAGCTGTTAGGGTAATACAGCATTTTGTACCCAGCTCCATAAAGGCACTAGAATAATTTCTTTTGCAAAGGAAATATTCTGTGATATGCTTTGCTCAGTGGTGTGCTTCTCATAGGAATAGCACAGACAGCTCTTCTAACACTTAAATGTAACCCCTTTTGTTTCTCCCACACTACATGATTTAGTGACTGAAGAAGAGAGCTTGTCTAGAATGCCTTATTCCCAACTCTGTTGCTGACTCACTCTGCGATTTGAGGCAAATCACTAGCTACTCTAAAATTTATTGCCTCTTTATGTACCTTGTAAGAGTACAGCAAGAGAAACAGGAAGAATGTAGATGTAAGTGGCTGTAATTCCATGTTTTTTGTTAGGAGTATAAAAATTTATACTGGCTGAGTTTGAACTGTGTAACTTTCTGAAAGCAGTTTGTGGTTTCATTATAATCAGAATAAAAAATGGATGGGAGTAACAAAATCCCTTAAATTTCTTTTTGACTGAGTTTAGAGCTTTGCTGCAAAAATTGAAAATGGTTTGGCATTCAAAACCAAGATCATGATGGCCTTTATTTACCTCATGCTAGACAAAAGTGGTCACGGTCACAAATTTAGAAAAAACAAGTTTCCAGAAATTTTGAATTTTGCAAATAACATCAGGGAAAAAACTTTGCAATATTCTCAGATGCATACAGTGTAGACTCTATGGGAAATCTTGGTGGATTGTTTTGGGAAGTTATAACTTGCAGCACATAGAAAATACAAGCTTTGGAAACTCAGTAAAAGAAGCAAGTGTGTTGACTGGACTGTGTGCAGTAACAGTATCAGGGGAGACTAGATAGATGTCTAAAGATGAAGCATAGTGACAAGGCTTCTATCACAGAGATTAGGTACTCATGGTGTATTTGTGACAGCCAGAAATCAGATAACTTTACCTCCTAATCAAAAAATATACACGAAACAGTTAGCAGACAAATGTAATACAATATATTATAGGTAAACAGTAAATAATAAAACCCAGTAAAAAAAACAAATAAGATCCAGTATTAACAGCCTCAGTTTATCAGACCTGTGGGGCACATTATTATAATCTCTTCCGAATGTATCCTCAAACTGCTGTTAACAAAGTTGAGAATGTTCCTCAGCTGTGCTTGGAAAACCACAGTACTATGCATATGCATAGTTCTTCTGTGGCCAAACAAGAAATTACATTAAAATCTCCAAAGTTTCAGATGAACAAAGGAATTTGTTTATTTCTAACTTTTTCTTTCTCTTTTGAATAGATTGCTCTGTTATACTTGTCCAATCTTTATTATTATAAGTCAGTTGTCTTACACGCTTTCATGAAATTTTAAGAGGAGAAGTATGTATCTTGCATAGCTATTTAACAGTACTCTGAAGTTAAAATATCAAGGTCTCCTCAGAAACCAATGCTGTATTGTACCATAGAATACAGTAAACAGTAGTGAAATGGTAGACATAAAAAGAAAATTAAAGCACAATATGAGAATAAAGAACAAGCAATATCCACATTTAATACAGCTTCTTCAAAGCTACTTTGAAGCTACCAACATACCACTCCAGCTTCCATCATACTTACGCTAAAGATTTTATTCATTAGAATATTGAAAAACAAGAAAGATGTTAAGGCTTTCTCTATAAATTTTAGATAGTAGTCTTTATAATAATAGCTCTGGGCTTTGATGTCTTCAGCATATCAGTGTTGAGTACAGCATTACATGATATTTACTTAGGTGTCATTAGGGACACAACTAGAATGATTTCTACCTTAAGACATCACTTTCATTTCTATACTTGGGTTGATGTAGGATTGCATTATTAACTCAGTAGCATGATGGACATTGCTATTGTACAAGAATGCATTGTGCTGCTTTTTCATCTGTGTTGAAATGAAAATGCTTTTCATTGATCAAGCTAAACACTCGCTGGGCATGTAAAATAAAAATATGTGCTGCTTTAAATATTGATAGCAATGATACTGCTTCTACTAATAAAAATAATGTGTCTGTCAGTTTAACTTACAGTTTTTCAGGTCTGAGGCAGTCATTTTAAGGTCTGAATTTCTGCATTTATTTTTATAGAGATTTAAGTAACAACAGAATCAGCACTCTTTCTAATCAGAGCTTCAGCAACATGACTCAGCTGCTCACCTTGTAAGTTTAAACATGTAACAGTGACTCTCTGGAAGCATTACTGTGTGTTGTTGGGTTTTGTTGGTTTTTGGTTTTGATGGTTTGTTGGTTGGTTTTTCTTTTGGTTTGGTTTGTTTTTTTTTTGTCTTGGAAAGAAAGGGCATTTAATTGGTATTAAAGCTTGCTTGTTTTGGAGGCTGTAAAATAACCTGTTTTCCTAACTAGCTATGTGTGCAAAAGCTGGTTTTCATCACACTCTGCATTGTTTACTGAATGTCTGGTATACTTGCTGACAGTATTTTATATATTTCCAGAATTCTTAGTTACAACCGCCTGAGGTGTATCCCTGCACGGACTTTCGATGGATTGAAATCACTTAGGTTGTTGTAAGTATTATTTTTTAACCATTGCTATTTTGCCAAACTTACACTTTGTACTTTTCTGCTTTTTAATCTCGGCTGTATTTCTTTTTTTGTGTTACATTCTCCCTTGTTATAAGCATTAAAGTCTAACAGAAATGCCATATGCATAAATTCACTATATACAAGGGGGTTTTGCAGTTGAATTTTGAATCTTTTTATTCCAAAAGCAGATTTCTTTCTTTGTTGTTCCGTTTAACATGGGAGTATTTCCAAAACCATTACATCATGCTGAATTATCGAAAAGCAATAGTATTAAGATTTGGTTCCAAGAAAACTTTCTATTTTGCTTCTAAGAAAAATAGAGTTGTAAGGGCACAGAAAGGGACAAAAGAAAATACAGAACAATCAGTCTAGTTTACAGCTTCAGTTTGTCATTAAGAAAAAAAAAACTGCAAAAATTGTTTCTCAAAAGCCCCAGCAGAACATGTAATTTTTGCCTATATTTGAGTAGTTTATGACCATTTAATAGCTTAGTTGGATTAAATGTCTCAAGCATGACATTATTTGTGTGCTCACATAACTTCAATTATTTTATATAAATATGAGTCATTTCAAGAGCCATAATTCTACATGTGTTAGATATACATAGAATCATAGAATAGTTAGGGTTGGAAAGGACCTTCAGATCATCTAGGTCCAACCCCCCTGACATGGGCAGCAACACCTCACACTAAACCATGTCACCTAAGGCTCTGTCCAACCTGGACTTGAACACCACCAGGGATGGAACATTCACAGCTTCCTTGGAGCCCATTCCGGTGCCTCTCCACCTTTACAGTAAAGAACTTCTTCCTTATATCCAGTCTAAACCTCCCCTGTTTAAGTTTGAACCCGTTACCCCTTGTCCTGTCACTACAGTCCCTAATGAAGAGTCCCTCCCCAGCATCCTTATAGGCCCCCTTCAGATACTGGAAGGCTGCTATGAAGTCTCCATGCAGCCTTCTCTTCTTCAGGCTGAACAGCCCCAACTTGCTCGGCCTCTCTTCATACAGGAGGTGCTTCAGTCCCCTGATCATCCTTGTGGCCCTCCTCTGGACTTGTTCCAACAATTTCATGTCCTTTTTATGTTGAGGACACCAGAACTGCACACAATACTCCAAGTGAGATCTCATGAATGAAGGAACTTACAGAAAACGAAAGATATTCTTTGCAGGTTTGCTACAGGAGGGAGAACACTATTCCCAGTATTGATGCTTAATAAGGTCTTTCGTCCTTTAACTTTACCATCAAATTAGGGCAATAACCTTAATACTTACATTAATGAACAGTCAATGCCTGCATTTTCCATGAATCCATTAAAGATTTAAAAAAAGTATGAACAAAATTAACAGGATTTCAGGAATTGCTGAAATTGTCAGAAATTGCTGAAAAAGTCAGAAATATAACTTGTCTGCTATCCCTAAATCCAATCTGTACTTTGCAGAAGTGTACCTACTTTTACTCACCTTTATTCTTTCCTTTTTAAAATAGTCATATTACTAACATTTCTTATTAAAATTCAGGATGAACAAATTAAATGATGTGTAGGCTGTCAGAGCTTAAAAAAAAGCAACCATGCAAAACAAACAGATGGAAACACTAAGGAATTGGAAGAAAAAAAAGTGAAAAGTTGAAAACTGTTCATAGATGAATATTTCAAATTTAACCAGCTGATTTTTATGCATATATATTATTCTGTTTATTTTTCTTTTTGAGGTCTTTACATGGCAATGATATTTCTGTTGTTCCTGAAGGAGCTTTTAATGATCTTTCTGCATTATCACACCTGTGAGTATTCATATTTTTCATTATGTTTAGCAAATTTCATGTACTTGAACAAAGACAAAATGCAAAGGACTGCCTTGGAACAAGCTCATGCATTAGCACAGCCTGGGGCCTGGCCAGAAGGATAAGCAGCTCAGCAGGAAAATCCTGGGCCTCCCAGTGTGCAGCAAACTGAACATGTCTGCTGTGTGCCGTTATGGCAGTGAAAGCTAAAGACTCTCTGGGCTGAATTAGAAAGAAAGCCAGGTGGTTGAGCACAGTGGTTACTCCCTTCTGCTTGGCTCTCCTACGGCCACATCTGGAATATGTGTTCAGTTTTTCAAGTACAAAGCAAATGTGTATGAACCACAGCAAATCCAGGTTAGGGGCAAGCAAGGTTGGAAGGTGGCTGGATGAAATGAACTGTGGCAAGATACAAGTAGGGACTCAGTAGTCTTTAAGGCGCGAGGTGGATTACAGCAATGATGGAGACATTTTTCTCAGATGTACACAGTGAAGAACAGGAGTCAACAGTCACAAGCAGCAACAAGGGAAGTTTGACTGGACACAAAGAAAAATTCTTCACTGTGAGGGTGGTTTAGCTTTGGAACAGGTTGCCCAAAGAAGGAGAAGAATCTCCATCCCTAGAAATTTTCTGAGCTTAGCTGAACACAGCCCTGAAGCAACTTTGAAGTAAGCCCTGCTTTGCACAGGAGGTGAGATTAAATGACGTCCAGAGTGCCCTAAATTATTCTACGGTTCTGTGTTGGTGTCTGTTAAATTGACATTAAATACATGGACATCTGCTTTCAGAACATAATTTTAGGCAATACTTGCCCTGATTTTGATTTTCAATGGGAAACTTAGATTAGCAAAAGTTACCTATTTGTAACCCTCGTTGTGTTTATGAATAGCTATTAAATCCTTGCTTGCAATTGAGTAGTTGACTAGTGCCTTTATATATAGCTAGGGTTTACGTTTCTGAACAGCTGCAGTTGTTAAAAACTTAATTATCTGTTTCTAGTTCAGTATTGGACATTTACATTTTATTTACCATTCCTCAGAAACTTGATGATACTGATTAAACTTTAAGTCATTGATAATTTATTCAAATGTCACCATTAAACTAGCTTATCTGCATGAAGTATCAGTAAAACATACATAGATTTTATTATTGTTGCTGGGGTTTTTTTTTTTCCCCAAAGTCTACCAATTTTCCTTGCTAACATTTTGATTTTAGCAGAGTAATTGTGTTATCTGTTCAGGCTGACGTTCACTCTTGCCTATATAGAGTGGACAAATTCCTGATGTTTCTCTTTGCATGGGAGGTTCCCTATCACTAGCTCTGATTTTTGTTACTGCTCTGATTTAAGCCTGACTGAACAAGTATGTATGGTCTTTTTATGTTCAGATGGAAGTAGGTAGCACGAATTGAGAAAGGTGGCAAAAGACAGTGTTTCAGCAGTGGTAGTTTCTACTGCCTTTGACGGCCAAACATTTTCTTCTGTCACTGAAAGAGCCATTGATCCAAAGTCATGGAAAAATCTAAATAAAAGTACTGAAACATCTGGAGAAAGAGAATGTTCCAATACTGCCATTTGACAGTTTGTGCACGTCATGATTATCTGTTGAAAGTTACATTATTGTATTTCTTAAAAGCAATATGAATACAACTTTCTAGAACAGCACAATGCTTCTACCCTCCAAATTTACATGTCATTGTCAGTTTTAAGAGTATCATTTCTAGCAGAGAAAATAGACATTTAAAAAGCCTTTACACAATTCTCAAAATCTCTAGCTAGTATTTATTTAAATAAATTGACTTGCACTCATAACGAGGCAATTCTTATGTAACTACCACAAAGCTAGGATAATGTAGTTTTATTTACTGACACAGCAGAGACCTCTTACAGAATTCTGCACATAGCTGCGAGTTCAGTGGGAGAGCTCCAAGGAGGAAATAATTAAATCAAATTTGGAAGCCTAGAAACAGATGGTTTGCACCAGCCTGGGAGCCATAAACTGAAAAGGAAAAATATCAGGGTGGAACTCTGTGGGGTTGCCTTGGCTGCTTTGGAAGAAATACTTTATTCTTGCTAACTTAATTTCCCAGTATCAGTTTCATTCTGTTTATGCAGATCTTGGCCATTAAATACTGACAGTGAAACAGAGCTAGTTAGTATTAGCTGTCCAAAGTTCACACATAATGCAGCTAAGAATAGCTAGGTTTCTGGACCAAGTTTGCTGCTAAAACTATCACTTCTTGATTTAGAACCCAAATCCAGACACTTAATGCTCTTATGATCCATTTCATCAATGGAGGGCAGATTTGTGGTTTGAAAGGTTTTTTTGCAACCTGTTTTCTGTCTTCTCTTTTTAAAAGCAACCATTTAAAACTTTATTACCTTTTTATTTGCCTGTTTTCCACAGAGCTATTGGAGCAAATCCTCTTTATTGTGACTGTAACATGCAGTGGCTATCTGACTGGGTAAAATCGGAATACAAAGAACCTGGTATTGCACGTTGTGCTGGTCCTGGAGAAATGGCAGATAAACTTCTTCTCACAACTCCTTCTAAAAAATTCACTTGCCAAGGTACTGTTATACTGTTTCTCTTTGAAGTGTATGTTTTGAATTTTTGCAAAGAGTTGAGCTGTGAAATAAAGAGTCCTGTGTCCTCTAAATGCAGTTACAGCATTTTCACTCACCATTTTTATAATTCTACCTCATATTTAGGGATGTAGCCATTAGTTCCATTCAGGAATTCTACTTATTTTAAAGACTTCAATGCCAATTTCTTTTTAAATAGGTGGAGTAAAAGAGTCTTTGGACTAGCAGTACAGTGTTTCTCAGTACACAGATGTACATGGGTACTTGGTACTGTCTCAGTCATGAACTACATTTTAATCATCTATACTTCCCTTAGCCAAAGAATGTCCTTTTCCTTTAGTCTGTTTACAGTAAAACCTGTAAATACATCCATAATCCTTTCAGTCTGCAATTAATTGTACCAATATGTCGATAGTGCTTCCTCTGATATTTCAGAAGAAAGCATAAAAGACACCCCAAAAAGCCCTGTAGATAAAAGGATGTGATACCACTCTTGAGGTCTCAGTCTAAAATGTTTGAGAGGTTTCTCAGGGTTTGGACAAAGAGTATTTATCTCCATGCCTGTGCCAATGGTGCTGGCATTTATATTACTTATAGTACTGTCTGTGAATTCCTAGGTTCTCTTTCTGATCCTTACTTAGAAAAGTACCTTTTTTACTCACATGGAGAGAGAACTTGTTTTAGTTTCTTGTTTAATCTATTCCATCGGTTTCTCCCTTCTTAAATATTTTGAAAACACAGAAGAATTCTTCTGTAGCTTCATTTTTCATGCTCCTGATTTAGAAACATTGAAACTCCCAATTGAAAAAAAAAAACCAAACCAAAAACCAAACAAGCAAATACTAAATAAACTGAATTTATGTGTGCTTATAGTTGTAAGTCATTACTAAACTCATAGGAATTTCTGAGGCATCAGATGAATATGATCTTAAGTCTTGTAGAAGTAATTTATTCTCACAGTCTAGGTACTCTTCAAGCTATTTTAACTTACACATCTGTTAATGTATCTTCAAAGGTAAGCTTAATCCCTTAGTAATTTCTTCCTTAAAAAAACAATTTGGACTTTGTTGGAGTTTGTCTCATCTGAAGTTATTCTTTACTGTATGTTCATCCTATTTAGTCTTCTATCCTTTGGCTTTCTGTCAGAAAACATTTTTCTAAACAAAAACCACTGGAACCCATATCGTTGCTTGTGATGCCAATGAATTGCGTCTCACCCCAAGTCCTTCTTGCAGTTTTTCAAAAGTACACCTCTGAGGTCATGCCAGTGTTCATTGTTTATGACACTCATCTGTTGCAAAGTCTCTTAGTCTCATTTCAGATAGAACATTTGGTGGACAATCTGTTCTTTTTCGCTACAAGCATCCACTGGAGGTTACTGCAGATATACTCTTATTACACACTGTTGTAGGGATATAAGTGAAAGAATGTTTGCATAAACATGTGGGACCTGCTTGGTTATTTTCCAGCTCTGTCAGTTTTAAACACTGTATCACCCCTGTCTACAGTCATTGTCATGTTTCTGCCAGAGAATCAAGCAAGTATATCTTACTCCCTCTTGCCCATCAGAAAATATCATTTATATTATTTTGCAGGGTAAGAACTGTATTTGTTTCACTTCCAAGCATGTATATCTGGTATTATGGATACCTTTGAGAGAAAATCATTTTCCTGCCACTGTCCTGTGAAGATGCTCATAATTGCAGATTACAAATCAGTAGCTTTTCAATGACATGATGGCCCTGTAAGACATTATGTGTCTGTTTCTCAAAGAGAAGTAATTTTATCTTTTGCTTAAAAATGAACTGTTTGTCATGGTTTAAACTTAGTCATAAATTAGAAAACCACGTAGCCTGCTCATTCTCCCCCCAACCTGTCCTCCCCCCTCCCCGCTCCTGGAGGGATGGGGAGGAGAATGGAAAGAATGTAACTCCCATGGGTTGAGATAAGAACAGTCCAGTAACTAAGG
>WYDI02018813.1:330-44294 GCA_009867235.2 Psittacus erithacus | reverse complement strand
TCCCCTTCTTGAAAATGGGGGTTATATTTCCCTTTTTCCAGTTGTTGGGAACTTCACCTGACTGCCATGATTTTTCAGATACAATTTGTAAGTGTTCTGGCATATCTT
Organism: Psittacus erithacus; assembly: GCA_009867235.2. NCBI lineage: Eukaryota > Metazoa > Chordata > Aves > Psittaciformes > Psittacidae > Psittacus > Psittacus erithacus. The sequence goes on along the minus strand of WYDI02018813.1, from coordinate 44,186 downwards.
TTTGATTTACTTTTTGGCAAGTCAAGCTGATTTTATCTTTGAGTACGTGATCACACTTGGTAATCCAGAGTAGTGCCATAGGCTATTATGGAGTGATATTTATGCATGCACATTTAATATATTAATTATGTATCTTTTTTTTTTTTTTTCTCCATGTATAGAATTGTAAAGATGTGCCACCAGTGGAAAAGATTATTAAACTTCTTCCTAGTAGTCATATTGCAAGACTACAGGTCCTAAGTATGGATGGACAGAAAGCTATTCAAATTAAACATCAGGATGAAATTAATTGGGTTGCTGGCGATGTTATGTGCAACCTTATATTTCAGATGTATGACGAAGGAGAAAGGGAGATACATGTGACCCCAGCTATAGCAGAAAAAATTAAGGCAAGTACTTTTGAGTAAACAGCAGCATAATATGGGGGAGAGGTACAGTGCTGGTTCTCTAAAATCCATAGACTTCACACTGTGAAATAACAGTACTCAAGACTGTATTATTAAACATGGGAGCTTCAGTCTCTGCTTAATAAATTTTTAAAAAGTATTTTATTAAAATCATGTCCTTAATGAGATAAAGATGTTTAATGAAATGTTAAATAATGCTTCAGGGCAGTAGTATGAAATGCAGGTTATTGCAGGTTATATAGCAGTAATTCCCAATGTTTCTCCTAAGTGCATTAAAATAATTCCAATATGGCTATGATTCTTCAGACCTGGGGTTTCCCAACGTACAGGAACCTTGAATAGGCAAGTTCCTTCATGAAGATTTGCTTACCTATCTTGTCCTTCTTTCTGTGTACATACATGGAGCCTAATACAAAGGTAGAACTTCACCAAATATGTGACAATTTTTTTGGTGCGGTTTTTCAGAATCAGATCTTTCCTAACTCAAATAAGTGAGAGAAATTGAAGTACATTTTGTTTGGAGGTTTATTTAGAGTAATTTCCTGTACTTGGGAAGATAGCATTGGTTACTGCTGGAAAATACACAGGGTTTCCACTGAAAGCTTTTATTGCCAGTATGTTACTTCAGCATAGTTAGTATGACCACAGATGTATTATGTAGCTAGTCATTAATAATTAACCTTTTGATTAATTTATGAAATCTTTATTTTAGGTTAACTGGACACCTAAAATTAACAAAGAACAGTTGATTCAGGGATTATTGCCCGATGTAAAGGTACCAACATCAGTAAAAGATGTACGTTACTGTCTAATTACTTATCTTGATGACCACGTGTCTTTGGAGAGTGCATTCACAGTCAGGTTTGTTCATTTGAAATACTTTTTTATGATTTATGTTGTTGACAAAGGATTTTGGGTCTGTACATTGCAGTAAAAAAAAATTTTTACTGAGAAATGTGCTGAAATGATGCAGTTGGCAAATTAGCAGAGGATGTAGGTTTGCTTGGGTGGGTGGTTTTATGCATATTGTTTACAGATGATAACATTACCTATGTAAACCACTCCATCATGATCTGTTTATATCCAACCCTTTAATCGCTTTTATAAGTATACATGCTCTGAATAAGATTGTTGCTATCTTTGAAAACTTGCAGTAAATATTAACTAGTTTTACTGAAGAGTCAGGTCACTGGTTACCAAAGAGAAATGTCTGTGAAGTTGTTTAGCCTTACAGAAGTTAGTACTTTGAAGCTAAAGATGGTATTTATCTAGCCAAATGCTGGGTGTCTGCATCTGGTGTCTCAGTCAAAGGTGACAGGATGTAAATTGAACTTTAAATTTGCCTGTTTATTACTCTCAGTCTAGGAAGTTAGCTGTATATACTGTATCTATAAAGTTAAGATGAATACGATCCTAAATTACTTTAGTGTATTTCATGTGCTCGTAATAGGTTGAAATTAAGTAACTAGTTCAAGCAAACTGATGCCAGGGTAAATTTTCAGCAATATTTGACATTTCAGAGAGCTGTAATACGAAAAAAAAATAAAATAAAAATCGCATTAGGAGCTTTAAATGCATAATGCTTGTAAAATTCTGGTCATGGTGCAGCATTTTCAGAGGTAGAAAATTTTTCAGCTAAGTAGTGTTTTCTATTTTAAGAACAGAGAAGCAGACTGAATTGATACCTCTCCTCTTGAAAGGAAGGAGAACACTGAATTGATTTATTGAATATTTTTAATACATTCTGCTTGTCATTGAAAAGCAGTCTTAGATCAAGGAATTTCTGTTTAGACGTTATTCTGTTGGAGTTGTCATAAAAATTAACTGGAGGTTATTCTGGAGGTTCACTGGAGGTTATTTTAATGGGAGTTTTAAAGATTTGAATTTTTTTTTAATTTGAGTAATTTTTAGAACACACAAAAGGAGTAAAAAACATTATGTTGGATAACTCTTAAATAACTTATGTCAGATAAGTCTTAAATGTTTGGGAAGCCAACGCATAATATATGTTAACCATCAAGTAAAGGGAAGGAAAGGCTGAGATTGTTTAAAAGCGCCCCAGAAGATATTTTTGATAGACATAGTTTATGCTGATGACTTCTGCTTTATTATAGTAAAAGAGGAAATGCAAATCTGATTTTTCTTTTTTTATGGTTGTTCATCTTCTCCATAATTTTTTGTAATGTGCTCTCGTTTTGTTTTGCTTTTAAGGAAAAACTATCACTAAGAATCTTGAGCTGTGTTACTTGTAATTGCATCCTTCAGAAGTCAGCAAATATTTTTGTAGCAAGGGAGACTGATACCTTTGTACATCAGGATTAATGTTGATATTTTAATTGGTTTTACAGTAATAGGTGTATTTTACTGTTTAGACAATTGTATATTACAAATTAAATGATTACGTTCATGGAATGATTTTAAGTCAATTTTCATGTGATGACTTAGACCACTTCCTGATGAACCCAAACACATTAAATGTAAGTTAAAAGGACCAAATACTCTGCAGATGGGTGAGGAACTACAAAGTGAAATCGGTGAGTATTTACATATTCCTCAGTTTCTTCTAAGATCCATTTCTTTTTCTTTGCAGTTTATTAGCCTATTCTGTATATAGATGTCATCAAAAGTGAATTATCTTCAACTACTTTTATATTAAAAACAGATTTACATTCTCATTCATGGAAGGATGATCAGATTTCTCTGGTTGCCATTTTATATTTTTTATCATTCTGGAGTTCATAAATTTTTGTTTAGTTCATGTATTATGAAATCCTACAGGCCATAGCAGCATTCAGACTATTTCAAAGGCAGAAAATTCAAAGTGAAACATTTTAAGGTTAACTTTGAGAGGAAGGTATGTCAGGGATCAGTCTTCTCATTCTTCAGTTTCTCTGTGCAGTTCTACATAGCATAATAGGAAATTTAAGATTCTTGTAGTGTTCTGGGACATTAAAAGCTTGTGTGTGAGCAAAGAGAAGCTCCTAATGGACAAACTAACAGGTTGAAACAGCCTTTTAAGATTTTTTTTTTTCTTTTTATAGCAAAAAATAGTCTTTTTAGTTAAAAAAAAAAGTGGGGAGCACAAATATGTGATATGACTATATTTTTATATATAGAAATATGACTTTTTTTTATATATATGACTACATTTTTATATATAAAAATATATTTATATATCAAAAGGATATATATGTATCCTTTTGATACCCACAAGATGGAGGAAATCTTACCAATGTATATAAATACCTGAAGAGAGGTGTGATGTAAAGACGATGGAGCCTCTTCCTGGTGGTGTTCTGTGACAGGAAAAGAGGCAGTGGGCACAACCTGAAACACAAGAGATTTCCTCCAAACATAAGTAGACACTTTTTCACTGAGAGGGTGACCGAGCATTGTTGCACTCCCAGGTTGCAGAGCCTCCATTTTCAGAGTTACTCAAAAGCCATCTGGACATGATCCAGGGCAGCCGGCTCTAGGTGAACTTGCTTGAGCAGAGAAGTTGGACAGGTGACCTCCAGAGGTCCTGTCAAGCTCAGCCACTCTCTCATTCAGTGATACTCATGTAAATTTTCTCTGAATTGTATATTATGTGCATTATATTCCACATGTATAACGTTTCATTAAAACAGCTGCTCAGGTAATCATCTTAATAATCATTTGAATCATCATCTTTTTTAACAGAGGTAATGCTTACAGATCAGTATGGAAATCAGGTTCAGTCAGCGACATCTGCGTGTGTGAATTCCCTAGGTGTTTCTGCACCTGGACTTGATAAATCAAATTTGAAAATAACTTGGCAGGTATTTATAAGATATCATAAAGTTTATTTCTCTGTGGTCTTTGTATGGTGATTGTCTTAATTCTTTCACACATAGTTAAACCAAAACTGTGGAAAGCTAGTCAAAATAAACACTGGTTGGTAGGCTGTGAGAAGATAGAGAATTAAAGCATTAAAATCATATAATCCTGTTCTGTGGAATACAACACCATCTGCTGAGAGCCTTATCACTGCTGCAGCTATAGGATATGGGGAGCAATGCACTTCATGCTTGAGTTTCTAGTCCAGTGTTCTACATCTTTTCTTCTAACTTGTGAGTCTTTTCTTCTGTGTTTATGGTGTTACAGTTGATTTTATGATCTTTTGAAGAACCTTCTTTAACAGACTAATGATATTATCTGTCATAGTTTAGTTTAAAATGCATTCTATACCTTTTCAAATATGTTGGATATACCTAAGTTGTGCGTAACTCTTGTACATTGAAAAACAGGTTCCTGAGAAATGCTTGAGTTTGAAGTGGAGCATTTCTTACACAAGGAATCCTTTTAAATCTAACAAAAGCAGTAGAACTTGCAGTTTAATTTTTAGTCTGCTGTCTCACAGTAAAGGTAGCAAGCATAAATATTAAAATACTATATTGCAAGAAATGAACAAATTATACTTCCTTTTAATTGTTCTTGATAAAATCTTCTTACTTCTCAATAGGAAAGTACTCTAACGATGAAAGTACATGGTATTCGGTTTAAACCTGGTTTACTTGGAAGCAAAGAATTGTGCTTCGCTTGGCGTGAATTTTCTGACTTTCTCAGACTAAACTTAACTGCAGGATCCCCTGCTAAGTTGCAGTTTGTGGATTGGCCAGAGTTAGAAAAGGTAAGTTGAACAATTTTGGTTTGGAAAAAATAACAAGAAGGTCCCTATTCTTCAGGTCTTTTATTTCCAGAGATTTTTGAAGCACAAGATGTGAACCTGAAACCCGTGATTTCATAGTATTGATGTTTCTAAAAATTATCTGAACATGACAGCTCTCGAGACAGTGTTTTCTTCTATACAGGACTACATAACACAAGCAAAATTAAGTATTTTGCAATCTAATTGTATAGGTCTGTTTTAAATGGGACTGCAGCTGTGAAACATTCTTCATACAACAGCTGACTACATTATATCATGTATTCTCTTCATTCAATAGCTTTCAACATTAATTTTGAAAAGTAACTTATTTTGCAGTAATCTAACTTACGTGTGTTTTCAACACTGTATTCTTTAATATCTCTTACTATTTATTCTGTCCCACTTGCCCTTATACAGATGATGTAGTTTTCTTTAGTGCAACGATTTTACTGTGGGCTGGATCCTAGCACCTATCTCCCTCTGTTGTTTTCCAAGGATACTGTCCTTAATGGTAGTAATACTTGGCAGCCCATCTCTCCTTTGTCTGTTATTGGGGTTCTTTGATTTTTAGGATGTAGGAAGACAGTCCCAAATTTACTTAAGTTCAAGTGTTTAAAATCAGAAAGTGGGAAGGGAGCACAGTACTTCTTGGTACAGAGCTTTTTGTTACCATTCATTTATTTGCTGGGGTTTTGTTTTATTTTTCAATGTTTACTTTGGGTATTCAGGTAATAGTGCTGGAATTGCAGCAGAATGCAAAATAGGACAGTGGAAGCAGGTAAAAGAAAACTGGGTCTCAAAGAATAGGAATAAAGGTTGGTGTGTTGGGAAAACAGAGAAGGAAGTTATTGAAGAAGAAAAGTGAAACGAAAGGTTCGGGGAGTAAGTGTCATAACTACTTTTACTGTCTAGAAAGCTGAAGGTATGTCAGGAGATAAAAGCTTTGGGCCGTTTCCTCTTTCTGGAGCAAGGAAGCTGCTAAGCCTCTTTTAGAAGCATGTCCTTTGATGTGACTTTCAGTCACATCAACATGAGTAACACATGCCATTCAGTTCAAGTAGTGCATTTTATAATGACAAGAGAATGTAAATGGGAAAACTCTAGAAATACATTGTTGGAGTTTTACAGTTGTGTCATGGTCTGGCTGTTATGGAAGACAAATAGTATGAAAAAGGTGGACATTATTGCTCTGGGGGTTCCTGACTTGCCGTGAGTGTCTGATACACCTAGAACAGAGCAGTATAACCTATTTGTATCTCCTTCAGCCTGTTGCAGTGATTAATGGTAGAGAATTGCAGAAGCCCCTTATTGTTCAGCTGTGTGATCAGTGGGGAAACCCAGCTCCTGAACCTAATGTCAAAATCAGCCTTATAAAAAGCAACAGCATAAAGGTAAGCATAGGCCTTACTTCCTGAGCTTTCTTTAACACATTTTTGTTTTCATGTCTACATTATCTTTGTCATTTTCAAGAATTTTTTTTGAAAAGTGAGTAAAATATTGTAAAGGCACAAAATAATTAATCTCATATAATGATAGTGTCAGTGAGTAATTTAAACAGTTCCCAGGACAGATCGTTCAGCTCTCTTTCATTGTAACAGTCACAAATATAACTAAATTCCTAAAGTATGATGGCCAAGTGTAATTAGTATACATTCTGCTGAACCTTTTTCCAAATTCTGCATGCACACAATGCCGTCCCATCCCCCAGTTTATCTGAGGTAATATACTGAATAACAATAACAGTGATGTGGCCCAAACTGGCCACCAAATCGTTTTTATCTGGTGGTTCTTTGATTGTGATTCCTGAACATATGACTTGTGGTCTGTATGCAAAGCTAGTCAGCAGGTTTGATCCCTACTTGAGTGTCTCCATGAAAAGCATTGGCAGTATGAACCAAATTAAAACAGTGAGGCTGCAAATCTTAACTCAAATTTAAGTAGTTACTTTCCATAACTGAGATGTCAGTGTCAGATGATCTGCACATTGGTCTATACAAAGAAAGGAATTTGACAGAATACTCCATTCATTAAAATTCCTGTTCTTGAAAAAAAAAGTCGAACTGTTAAATGTTTGTAACTGTTCATGCAGAGATTATTATATTGGGCGGTACATTATCAAGGGTATATTCATCCACCTCTGGACATGACATTTTTTCATGTAGGGCTGGTCTTGTTCCCTTCTTGTTCCTGCTTGCCATGCATTTGTCTCTCGGATCCCTTGGCACACACAGCAGCTATGAACTTTCTTTTGCTCATCCCCTCAAGAACTGCCACAATCTCACAATTAATTTCCCCAAATTTAAAATTATGCTACTATTACTTATCTTTATTGCCTTTTTTTTTTTTTTTTTTTTTTTTTTTTTTTTTGTGTGTGTTTTGTTTTTTGGTTTTGGTTTTTTTGGGTTTTTTTTTGTTTGCCCCAACAACTGCCTTTGTGATGGCAACTGCAGCTTCTTGGGACTTTTAGTGAGGTTGCTCTTGAGCAAACATCCAACCTTGACAGTAATACTGAGTGGTTGTTCTGCCTGATCAAAGACATGTTGTGATGGCATGCTGTGTCTTTTGAGCTATTATGCCTTCCTCCATGGAAGACCAGCAGTATGTCTTAGAGCTTAATGCTGGTATTATTTCTAAGAGTTACTTTTATATGTTAGCAGAGCAGCCAACTACATATTTGCTGAGCAGACATCAGATCAAAATTCATTATGATCTTAGAGAGCCTCTTTAGAGAACTGTCTTGCCTTGTCAGCTCAAGTAGCTTGTATACACAGTCTTCCAAAGGAAATTAAAAGCTTTTGGGAACTGAAATTCTCAGATAAGCTGTCTGTCTATATTTCACATTCCCTTCTCTAAGTCTCCTATGCCTGATATTCTGTGGTTGTAGCATGCATTTCGTATACTTCGTTCTCTAGCTTACAGGTCCAAAACTAGATGAACATCAAGAAACCCTCAGAACCTTTATGTTCAATAAAAACAGTTCAGTAGTGGAAGTGCACAAAGCACAGGTTCCTGTAAAAATTTAAACTTTCCGTTCTGTAACGTACAGTAATTTCAATTATAAACTTACTTTGTATATACTTTTCAAGAGAATATACTCTTCAAGAGAGTGTGTGAAATGTCTGGCAACCTTCTTAGTGTATCTTTACAAAGCTGCCTTACATTTGAACGATTAAGCAGTTATTTTTTGCCATTGCTATTCTCTGGAGACATGGTAGAATAAATTCATGCTCCCATAGCTGATCCATTATGAATCAACTTTCAAATTTTTATTTTTTTTCCTAAAACAGTTTCATTCTTATAGCTTACTGACATGAGATTTGGGAAAGAAAATAATTTGGAAGAAGATTGCCCACTTCAGATATTCCAAAAACATTGGTTTTGTGTAAGTGGACACTAGACACTTCGGTCTCCTGAAATCTGTGCTGAAATAGCACAGGGAAAGCAATTTAATGCCAAACACTATTGAGATAATGACAGACATTTGCACCACATTCTTGAGTTGTATCATCAATGAAAAAGTTGATTCCTCTCATTAGAGAGAAATTCATTACAGAACTCAGAATGTGTCCATGGCTTCCTTTGCTGTCTTCCAAACCTTAAAGCTGCGTATTAATGAACAAAAAAATCCTAGTTCAAAATGGACAGGGAGAATTCTGAAACATCTTAATATTGTATTCATAATTGTATCTTTCCCTAATTTAGAGTGCAAAAATACAAAGAAGCCATTGCTCAAATGAAAGCAGGATGCAGGCAAATGAGGTATACATTTTATTCTAAGACTTGATACTACGTCTGTGTCATTGAAAGAATAAAAATTTTTTCTTGACAGATTGTTTCTTCAAACCAGCAACATAAAACAGATGAAACTGGTAGGGCTAACCTGGGAGTTATTTGTATTCATGCACCTAGGTAAGTAGTGAAAACTTCATGGAAAAGAGATTGAATGCTGAAATGTCGCTTGGCTAGATGTTTTTAAGGTGTGCATTTCACAAAGAACTTACCAGAATTAGTCTGGAGCTAGGATCAAACATTTATTATTTACATGCTGGTGGAAGGCAAGATAGTGAGACATACGAAATTAAGTGCTTAACTAAATAAAGTTCAAATGCTGCTGCTTTTGGTTTTGCGAGAAGCTGCTGTTCTGATTTTCCAAATCCTACTTTTTCTGGTCATGGTACAACACAGCTTATAATTGTCAGCCTGTACCTAGTGTAGATGGTGTCATAAACTGCTTAAAATACATGAAATATACTGCCTTTGGCTGACCAGATTCAGACCTATACTTTCAAGATAGGAGCCCATTTTAGGAGTGTTGAAACCCCAGTTCTCTGGGTGCTAGCCATTGTTTTAGAGGATTAAGTAAAGTGTCCGAAAGAGTTTTAAATATATATTTCTATTTTTTCTTATTTGCAGTAGAGCTAATGAAGTCCCATTTCCTGCAGGTGTCTGTCCTATGCTGCTTCGTGTCAGTCACCCTGGCTTCCCTTTCATGTCCCATCTGACTTTTTGAATTCATTATTTCTGTATCCTCTTCATGTTCACGGTTTTGCTATCCACTGCCTGTATCCCTGAGCTTTTCTTGCAAGACTAAGTTGGGTTTAAGTAGCTTAGAAGCTAGCAATACGTGCTTGTTCTTAAACTTCTGAAGCATTTCATAGTAGTTAATATTTTTGTATTCAGATCTGCAGGATTTTACCCATAATGCTACTTCTGTTTGGAAGAAAATTTCTTTGAAATGCTATTGATGTTGCTTAGTGTATTTATAATGCCTGCATCTTCATAGGAGGATGGTGAATATTAGCTATCAGTGTATCACTGGAGAAACAGATTTGCTCAGTGGTAACATTGTACTATTTATAGCATAGAAAGGTTTGGGTTGGAAGGGACCTTAAGATCATCTAGTTCCAGCCCCCTGCCATGTGCAGGGACACCTTCCACTAGACAAAGTTGCTCAAAACCCTGTCCAGCTTGGCCTTGAACACTGCCAAGGATGGGGCAGCCGCAGCTTCTCTGAGCAACCTGTGCTAGTGCCTCACTAGCCTCACAGTAAAGAATTTTTTCCTAGTATTTAATCTAAATCTACCCTGTGTCAGGTTAAAGCCATTCCTCCTTGTTTTGTCGCTCCTTGCCATTGTCAAAAGCGCCTCTCCAGCTTTCTTGTCAGCCCCTTCAGACCCTGGAAGCTGCTCAAAGCTCTCTCTGGAGCCTTCTCTCCAGGCTGAACAAGCCCAGCTCTCTCAGCCTGTCTTCATAGGAGAGGTGCTCCAGCCCTCGGAGCATCTTCTTGGCCTCCTCTGGGCTCGTTCAAGCAAGTAGACCTAATGTAGACCTAGTAACTACCTGATGTAGCCCTAATAACCCTTGTTTATTTTTAATCAGAGTATTAAGTAATAATTCAGTTTGGGACAGTGATAAGTTTCCTCCTTTGATGGTTGGCAGAGTCGTTGCTTTTAATCAAAAGCATAATCAAAACTGGGGAGTACAGCCCCTGTGCAGTTAAGCACTATGTTCTCAGTTCTGTTTAAAACCTTAAATTTCAAGTTTTTGATACGGTAAAGAAAATTAGTTTTTCTGTAGTGATGAAGTCACTGAATACTTGCAGTGCACTTTGCTAAATGTGATTTGTAAATGCAGATTCATTGTCTAGTAACTGTCAAAGCAGAATGCTCATCAGGCAGCATTTTAATTAGCTTTGCTTGCTTTCCACTTTACTGTCTTCTGCAACTTAAAGCTGTAGTTGCTAGATCAAGCTAATGAAATATCAACGCAAAATTAAATTTAATAAGCTATCTTAAACTTATGATTTTACTTGTCTAACTTAACATTGACACTTCTATTTTTTCTTCCTCTCACTACTGATAACTTTTAGATACTTATCATGCTTTCATTTGCATGATTCAGACCTAAAGTCTGTTGAAAATAGTCTTTTTGGGAAAGATTTTATAACAGTTTTCACTATTTTTGGTCTATTTCAGGGGCGAGCACACTTTACAGCTTAAAGCCACATACAACAAGACCACATTAGATTGTCCTATAATCACATTAAATGTCCTGCCTGATCCTGAGAAGCCTGTCTGCTTGAATGTTAAATATGACAAAAATTGTTCTTTTCAAGCTGGAGGTACCTTTCCTGGTATGTATAAGGATACTTTGGTGGAAAGCAATCACTTAAGAGCTTTGTAAACCTTTGAAAACCTATTTTGATGATTCTTCTCATGGTTGGTTTTTTGGGGTTTTTCGGTTTTTGGTTTTTCTGTTCTGTTTTGTCTCAGTTTTTTTTAACAGCTGTGTCTGAGATGCCTCTGTAAGACTCAGAGAAAAAAGATATATACAACATACTTGGAAAGCATTTCAAATTACCTCTTATTTATTTGGTCCAAGTTATTGGCTTTATTTGTCTATAAGTGGTAAAACTGCAGAATCTATTCTCTGTCCTTAGCGAAATATCAAATTTCTGATTCTGATTTTTTGATCTTCCACTAAGATGATCTGAGCTAGTTCATTCACATTTTTCCTCACCTCATTTTCTGTGGAATAGTAACAGAAGAGGTAGCTATGAAATTATAGGCAAACTGTGAACCAAGAGGAACCAAAAAGTGATCAGAAGTAAGCTGGGAACAGTAAAAAATATTTTCTCTTGTGTCTTCTCACAAAAGGTTGATTCTCACTTTCTAACTAAGGCTGCTAAGTCATAAAAGAAAAAACCCTTACTATGTTTTCTGTCCCAGCCAGTAGTATTCACAATAAGGAAAACAAAGAGCAGCAAGTTATGACCACGAGGAAACATCTTTTGTGAAAAGCAGAATTTGAAATCTCTGCCTTTTTCCTATAGGGAAACTTCAGCATGAATGAGAAACCTATGCTAACTAGTTACATTAAGTCAGGAAATAAATAGTCTTTATGATATGGTTCTTGAATTTGCCAGTGAAGTATACATTTTTCTTCCAGAAAATGTATACAGTGAGGTATACAGTTTTCTTCCAGAAAATTTTCCTGTTTAATTTGCAGTAACACAGTTTGCACTCTGAAACCATGATAAACAACATTCTTCAGAAAACTGAAGTCCTGTCTAAAATAGTGAAGTATAAAGCAAGTAGATTCTGTCACTTAAAAGACAATACTTCCTTAAGGAAGGCAAAAAAAAACAAACTTCAGTAACAATTTAGTGAAATTTAAAGTAACTAAAAGGACTTCTAGACCTATTTGATGACATAAATACTAACAAATTTCCTATACTGGATGGTATTCACTTAAGAATTATAAATTAGTTTACACATGGAATTGTTAAATTACTAACTGATATGGTAATACTATTTAATTTGGCCTTTATTTGAAATGAATAAATTAAGGTGGCAAATCTTATGCCATTTCCAGAAAGTTTCAGGAGGGCTTAGGGAAACTTTTCATCAGTATATACATTTTCAGTACTGAGTGGTTACCGGACTGGAAGGAATATAAAGAATATAATAAAGTCAGTACATAGATAAATGTAAAAATTGGAGCAGGTTGGAAACTGCATGATTTTTGTACAGGAAATTATTGTCTTGAAAATGCCTTTGAAGGAGTTGACAACTGTGTGAATGTGAGTCATCCTGCTGATGCAAACTACATGGTTTCTTAGAGAGCTCTTGGCAAGTTCCTAGAATCATCAAATGGTTTGGGGTGGAAGGGACCTTAAGGATCATCTAGTTCCAACCCCCCTGCCATGGCCAAGGACATCTTCCACTAGACGAGGCTGCCATTTCTCATTGTCCTATCACTACAGGCTCTTGCAAGAAGTCCCTCTCCAGCTTTCTCACAGGCCCTTTTTAGGCACTGGAAGCTGTTCTAAGGTTCCCCCAGAGCCTTCTCTTCTCCGGGCTGAACAACCCCAACCCTCTCAGCCTGCCTTCACAGGTGAGGCACTCCAGCCCTGTAATAATTCTCATAACTCTCCTCTAGACTTGTTCTAACAGGTCCATGTCTGTCTTATGTCGGGGGCCCCTGAGCAGGACACAGTGGCTAATAGATGGAGAAAATAGTTGTGGTGGTGTTGTTACAACTACTGCACCTTGCTATCCAGTAGTTCAATGGCTAAAGCACTTGTGGAGGAAGAGTGAGATCTGGATTTCCTGTCTTTGAAGAAAAGAGTAAGCTACTTTAACGAGAAGCCTGACTTGCTATTTCGATAAGAATGATAATCTGAAAAAAGTAGACTTGAAATATGAGAGGTTTTATTAAAGCACTCATTGGAGTAGGTGGTTTCTTTTCTAGGGATAGTTACCTGGTCTAATTACAGGGCTGGAGAGAGAAGGTTTTCCATATTTAGTTTTAAACTTTTTGTTGCTTGAGTTCTGTTTGGAATGCGAGTTTTGTGTGGTTTTCCTTTAGGTATGAGGGAGACCACAGAAATTCATGGAGTTTGATCTTTTTAACTCTGGTTAAAAATAATCCTGAAAATGTTGGGTTTCATTCTACAGATTTTATGGTTAGTGTTCTTTCTGAAGATGACAACATTATCAGAAATATTAATCCAGCCCGTATTTCAATGAAAATGTGGGAAGCACAGAGCATTGGAACTAGGATGCCAATTGATGTAAGTCATCAAAATGTGTTTTCAAAATGGGTGTCAAAATGCCATCATAGGACATACTAATAGTAGAAACTTCCCTTCATTTAATTTAGATCAATATCTTGTTCTAGATTTTAAATTACAAGTATTACATATAAGTCATATTTCTTTATCAGTATCTGTCCTGATAAAAGTTGGCAGACTGTTCAAATGTCAAGGCTATAATAAAGACAAAAATGTTACCACTCTGCAGAAGCTAATTAATAACAGGGAGACTGTTAAAAATTGACACCATGAATCTTGCAAAGAAAAGAGTCTGAGAATTAAGAACATGAAACTACTATCTAAATTATAGGTGATCTGATTTAATTACTGTGTTGCTATCAGTACTACAAATCATTAAGACTTACATTGCAAGTAAGGTACTTGAACTTTCAGTATGTGGCATTAATTTTTTTTTCATCTTTTCAGGTTACAGTATTTAGCTGTAGTAAAGTGAAGGATGACAAGGAAGATGGCTTCTTCTACTTCAGGTATAGCAGTGTTCATTTTATAATTATTGACACAACTTACAAAACTCGGTTTGAAATAGAAACAAGAGCATTAGGTTTTGATAATAAATTGTTACAGAATTAGTATGATACAGTGCTACGGAATGGTAAGAAGTACCAGCAAGATGCATTGAATATGAGGATTGAGTTCTTCCCTAAATACATTTGACATTTGTTTAATCTGAGTGTAGAGAAAAGTCTAATATATTAGAATACATGATGAGAAATGCTAGCAATGGAGAGACTACATAATCTGCTTGTCACTTGTCTGGTAACATTCCTATCAATGTTACATTCAACTGCTGTAGAATTGTAGGTTAGACAAAGTGGACTTAACCCTGATTAAATATCTTCTGTAGCTGAGTGTTAGTCCTGAACCAAGAACTTGACCCTGTCAGTTTAGTGGTCTTTCCTTGGAAGACCTTGGACAACATAGTCTAGTGGGAGATGTCCCTGCCTATGGCAGGAGGGTCTAGATGGAGAGGGAACTAGATGACCTTAAAGTCTTTTCCCACCCAAACCATTCTGTGATTCTATATTAAGGTCCTTTCCAACCCTAACCATTATAGAGGAGTACTTAACAGGACTTTTTAACTAGTTTTGGAGGACTACCCAGAATTTAGATTGCTTGCATACTTACATACTTCTCACTGTAATATTGACTTACTTTTGCTTGTGTTTTGGTTTTGATTTATTTAGGGATAAAGTGGTTCCAGAGCGAGTTGGCATTTACAATATCCAGTTTGCCTTCGCAATGGATAAGACAAACATTCTCACCAGTGACCAGGTTTGAATTTATAATTAATTACATGTAGCCAAGAACACATAATACAGAATCATCTGGGAGAAATATGATACTTTGTAGATTCAGAATACAAATACACTCACATGCAAGCTTTGCAAAAAAAAATGTATTTTTATTTTTAATAGTTACTGATTTTAAGGTGTTGATTATAAAAATATATTTTCAGTAGCTTTTATAACTAAGCAGAAATTTTGTGGTATAAGAAAGCTGCATAATTTGCAACCTGCTGTAACTGGTCATGCTAGTTTATTTCAAGATTCTCAGTAGATTTCACATGCATTTGTTTCCGTATTTTTTGAGCAACCTATGTGTGCAGAATGAATTATATCAGTCTTTATTTTATTTTGTTTTATTTTATTCTTCCTCCTTTTTCTGCTAGATTATAGTTGACGTTGTACCTAATGATCCTGTACGCTTGTTACCTGATTCTTTGCCAGCTACTCCAGCAGTTTCAAATGTTCGAGCTCTTACTAGCCGTACACTGGTTAAGGATTTATGCCTCCATGTAATGGTAACTATATTAAATACAAAATCATAATTAGGGAAATGTATAAGACTGCTAAAAATACGTTGGATTTTCCTGTAAGGCATTGCTGCTATCTTTCTGCAGATTAACTTCACAAAAAAGAGGTGCATCAAATGATTTCCAGTTTGACAGGTGTATCTTGGTTTATTTACAAACAGATGACTGAAAAAATGCAGTCCTTGCTGTCAGACATCTTAGGCAACCATTTCTTGTTGCCACAGGAAAAAAAGATGTTTTAAGAACAGATTCTAGTGGGGAAGACGCATACATACAGCAGATGATTCTCTCCATGATTTTTGTTCCAGGAGACAGTTTCTCTTAGATACCTTTTATTACAGAAAAATAAGATTTCCTGAACTTTGAATGTCCGCAAGGATGCAGGGAGATCACTTACCAGTTACCACCATGGGCAAAGCAGACTTGACTTGTGGAAAATTAATTTAATTTATCGCCAATTAAACTAGATTTGAGTAGTGAGAAGCAAAGACAAAAAAAGTAAAGCAACACCTTCCACCCCACCTTTCCCAGGCTCGCTTTGCTCCAGACTCCTCTACCCTTCCCCAGGTGGCACAGGGTGGGGAATGGGGGACATGGTCAGTCCGTAACAGCTCCTCTCTGCCACTCCTTACTCCTCACAGGTTACCAGCACTAGTGTGGGTCCCTCCATGCAGTACTGCAGTAATGATCTGCTCCAATGTGAGCCCTCCTCACAGGCTGCAGTCCTTCAGTAAATATTCACCTACTCTCCATTGGCTGTATGAATATCTGCTCCGCCATGGTCCTTCATAGGCTGCATGGAAATACCTCCTCCACCATGGTCTCCCCATGAGCTGAGGGGAATATATGCTCTGGTGCCTGGGGTGCCTACTTCCTCATCCCCTACTCCTTCTCTCACTGTGGTGTTCCGTCTCCTGTCTCTTACGGGTTTTTTCCCCCTTCTCCTCATTGGGTGCATTTTTGCCCCTTTTTAAAACATATTTTCCCAGAGCAGCCACTGTGTTGGCTGAAGAGCCGGGCTGTGCTCTGTGATGGGTGGGTTGGAGCCAGCACAGGGCAGCCCCAGCCTCTCCTCACAGAGGCCACCCCTGCAGCTCCCCCACAGCCAGCACCTTGCCACATAAACCCAGTAGAGTACATAAATTGATTACTTAGTTCATATTCCAGACTAACTTCTTTTGTTTTTTTTACTTACAGGATGAATACAACAACCACACTGGAATTGATCTAGTTGGCAGAATAATAGCAAAAATTAAGAGCCCCAATGAAGATGATACAGAGATCCCACAATTTCAGGGGAAAGTCAGTACAGTTGAGTTTCCATTTAACAGAGGAAGAGCTGAAATTGTAAGTGTGACTAAAATACAGTTAGCTCCATGAACAATGGATCTAATGAGGCTAATTTTCGTACAGTTTCAAAGTTGATCTTGCACCTTGTCATGTTTTACAGAGGGTTAGCATCCGCTTTTGTAGCCTTCCCCTGCAGATAAGTAGATAAATCATTTCTTCTCTTTATTATTTGGTTTCTGATTTTCAGAAAATCTGAAGGAAGGACATTCTTTAAACTGTTTATCCATGCCAAGTGAGGGAAGTTTACAAGTGCATTCACATAGGGAATGGGACATACAGGGGGATCCAGGATAAGTCTTCCTTTGAATTTCACATGTAAATAACACTTCACTAATTTAAAGTTAAACCATTAATATTAGTAGTATTTTACATTTTTATTTGCAATACTATCTGGCTGTAAGATCTTGAGATCATTTAGCCTGACATCCTCATGTATATGTAATGAAATTTTTCCAGGCTCTCTTTCCATTTTGTCAAGCTGACTAGGCTTGTATATACATTGCAGAAAGGCATCCTATCCTCATTCGAAGAAGTAAAGATAAAGCTGCTACTTCTCTACTTCTCTTTACACTTTATGTCAGTTACTAGTGCCCTTGACCATTAAAAATGGTTGCCTTATTTCAGTTTAAATCTCCAGCTGTAGCATCATGCATACCTCTGAAAGTACTGCAGTTACTGGAGTTAGGTCATCACAGTCACTTTCTTCAACCAATACAGATTGAATTTTTAAGACCTGTGTGTACCATTTCTGACTGTTGTTACAAACGTAATGTAAAAGTCACAAATTAAAACATGCATATGCACAAAACCAGAAGCTGTTCAAAACACACCAGAAAACCCAGCTGAGCATAGAGCTACACATCTGTTCTGAGTGGGATGGTCACAGCATCACTCTTAAAAGCCTACAGAGAACTTCAGTAAATAGGACTATTTTGTGTGGTGAAATAGATATATATCCTGAAGTCTATGGAAATCTTCAAACATTTAGAAGGTGTACTGAAGGAAGATCCAACTTTTTAAAGAAATTTCCTCAGCCACATTTTTTAGCTCATTCATTGGAAGCAGCTTCCCACCAGACCAGCATCAGTGTGTGCCAGGTGGAGGCAGACGCTGCCTTAACAACAACTACAAAATCACCCAGTAAATCTGGAAATCACAACAATAAAACCCCGTTAGAATCACTAAAATCTGCATAATTTATTTTATTCGGTACATCAACTGCTTTTATAGAACTACATAGATAAAACTTAATGACACGGCATAAATAATTCTCTGTTGATAACAGCAAAGAGCAGAAAAATCCAGTTAACACAGGCAAATGTTTTTTACTGAACAATCTGTCAAGCTGTGATCTGCTCTGATCCATAAGGAAAATGACAAAATATGTATGAAAAACCAGCTGGAAAAATAAAATGCATGGACGAAGTATCAGATAAAATCAATATACTAATTGATTTATTGCGCACTCTGAGTTTCTCTTGTTCCCCAACCATGTTTCAGGACTACTTTACTAACTGGTTTGTGAGCACATTTTTCTTGGGCAGCTGGGGTGGGAAAAAGTGCAAAAGCACAGGTAAGGGGTCATCTGTAACAGGTGGTTTAATGAGCTAGCATTTTTCTCTGCAAATCTTGCATTTACACCTGTGGTAGAAATTTGAACAGATGTTTATAACTTCATACTATTGAAGGGATTAATAACGCCATAGAGTGAAGTCTGACAGTTCAGACAAAACTACTGGATAATTTCTCAGGTTCCTCACTGATGCAGAAATAGCGATTTTTTTTGTCTGCATATGTTAATAACCTGCTGTTTAGCCATTGTGACCTAAATGCTCCAGTCTTGCTTCGGTGATGTACAACCTGTGTAATGGCTGGGGAGGCGGATATTTCAGATTTTTTTCTTTGGCTTGTTTTGGATTTTTGGGTTTTACAAGATTTTTGTAAGCAGATGCTTTTTATTTCTACTTAAATGTTCCTGGTTTAAGGTGGGAGGAGGTTGTTGCATTCTTCTGCTCTCTCTTTATTGTGATTTGATGAGTTTTTACTGCTTTTGACAGTAACTTGTGTTTCCTAGTCTTCCATTGGGAGTAATTGCATTTCAGTGAATCCTGTATTTCTTCTCTTCAGGCAGTTTTCAGTTTTCTAATTTATACCAAGTTCTCTGACTTCAGACAACTCACAAAGCTCATGTGGAAAGGATTTGTTGGTTGTGATGCAATGTACTTTTCATATGACTAATGGGGATGGGATGGGACACACCACTGGTTTTTTTCAAGTATCTTGAAATTGTTCCATCTTGTTTATAATGTAATTATGTACAATTACCATTATTGTAATGGAAGATGATAGTCTGACATGTTTACCCTTACACTGAGGTTCAGGAATAGTAAACTTGTTTAATGAGGGAAAATGTTTAGATTTTTATTAGTATACATTTTCTGAAGGAAATTACATTTCCCCTACAGGCTTCTCCTAATTAAATATGTAGCTGCAATATTTTTGAAAGCCATAAGGACTTTCTTTGAAGGTTATATATCTATCTCTTCTTTTAGGCTGCAACTACCTCTCTCTTGATTTGGCCAGTTGAGTAGCAATTTCTACATGTTAAAGGTGGAAACAGTATGAGTTTTATTATAAGCATTATTCATTTTATGCATGATACCTTTCCCAAAGTAACAGCACATTTAGATATTACCTATACTAATTTTATTTCTATCTATCATTCTTTTTTTTATAATATTTCCTGTGTTTGTTAAGAAAGGCAAAGGATTTAGTTTGCCTTTTCAATAAGGAATTGATAAAAAATAGGATTGGTGTTCATAGTAGTGCTTGGATATATATTCTTTATTCATTTGGGACCTGCTGTCTACTTCCACGGTAACAGCAGTAACTTTAACTGAGCACTGGGAATAGTTTGTTTTCCCTTCTCTGTGTTTATACATCAGGCCTTTCTTTTTAATGTTCTGTTTGCATTTGTTCACAAGCTGAATGAAGTACCTCTGAGGAAGTCTTACAGGGCAGTGCAGAGAATATTTTTTTCTAAGCATGTGTGTTAAATATATAGCCAACAATAATAATGCTCTTTAAACAGGTAAAATGACAATTCTTAAAAATTAAAACAGTTGCTGCTAAATATTTGTATTTAACTTCTCTTTAATAGTTACAAAAGGCATTTCCAAGCCAATACTTAAAACTGTGCTAATATTATGTGGGCATCATGTGTTAGGTAACTTACAAGATTTAGCATTTGAAGAATGTTTATTTTATTTTGTGTCACTGCAAGTGTGAATATAAGCTTATGTATGTTTGTTTGTTTGTTTGTTTTATTAGAGTCTAGTGCTGGCTGAAAATAGTCCTGGAAGAGATAGCACTGAATATACTCTTGTATTCGAGCCAGATCTTCCAGGTTTGAAAAAACCTTTGGAACCATACCGTCTGTCGTTTATGTTTTACAATGGTATGTTTCAGTTACTTTAAAATGCTTGCTTTTCCTTAGAAGCAGTTATTTTTATGTCCATAATACTTCTTCAAAACTGTGTAATAGCTTAAGAGATTTTTGCTGGTTTAAACCCAACTATGTTACTGTTTTTTTCTTCTAAAAATACATATATTTCTGTAGATTTCAAGAAGCAGCAACAGATGGCAACACTTACAAAGGAGAGAGACCAATTATCTCAGTCCATTGGTGTTTACAGAAACTGGTTAGATACTACTAATCAACTTGTAAATGCAATTAAATGTAAGTTCAATCAA
This sequence comes from Psittacus erithacus, assembly GCA_009867235.2. NCBI lineage: Eukaryota > Metazoa > Chordata > Aves > Psittaciformes > Psittacidae > Psittacus > Psittacus erithacus. The sequence goes on along the minus strand of WYDI02018813.1, from coordinate 23,577 downwards.
ATACATTAATACATTTCCTTGGAATTACACTTTTTTCCATTAATAATTATAAGAATATAAAGAGGGGGAGGCAAATAGGTATTGAAATCCTGAGATACAGTCATTAGGGTTCATACCCTAATTAGGGCAGCAGGGGGGAGTATATCTTTGAATTAGCAGGGAAGGATCTAGTTATTTGATTGACCTGCCTGTAAAGGGTCTTGATTCAAGGTAGGACATCTTATGCCAGAGCTGTCAAAAAGAGAAATAAAACATTGAAGTGTGTGGTCTGATTCTGTTTTTCCATGACTGCCTTGCACTCCCATCTTTGCAATGGATGTGTGAATGCTCATTGATCTGGAAATCTGACAGTTGCGTAAAAACAGGTTTAGGGAATGAACCATCAGTAATCCTCTTTCAAAAAGTTAGTCTTATATTTTCAAAATGTTACTTTTTCCACCCACATTTTGACCCTGTGTACATTATTCAAAAGCATTGTGTAGCTATTAATTGTTTATTTCATTGTTCTTCAGCTAATTTAATCCTTTATATAGTCTGTTAAACAGCAGAGTGGTGTAAGGGCAGTGTTTTATGGGAAAGGGAGAGATGAAGAAAATGTTTTCTTTGCATTATTTTTTTGTTTGAATCATCCTGTCTGTTGATCAGAAGCTTTGATTTAATAAATGCATTTTGAAATTTCATTTTGAGTAATCATTGAATGTAAGTAAAGTGTGCTAGAATTAAAGGATGCTGCTGTTTCTTGTAATTTTAGCGCAGGGCTATGTTTCTGTTGCTTGCTTTATGTTTTAATTATGGATGCAAATTCCTGAATTCCAGTGTGAAAGGCAAAAGGTTTTGTTTCATATTTGCAGACTTTTGCACATCTCTAGAGAGTAAGTTAGAGCACAACATTATACTTTATGCTTAAATAACATTTTCATATATAAACCTATTTGAATGCATAGAGTGGAAAGCAACTCACCTATTGACTCATTTGTTTTCAAAATTGCTTCAGTTGAGATATGAGTCTTGAGGAAATAGTGTCCAGGAAGTGCTGTCCCACGTAACAGACTAAAGAGCGTAGTGCCAGCTACCACTCTTCCCTTCCCTCTTGTCCTTTCACCTTTTGGAGAACCATTTGGAAAGATAATGAAGGATGAAAATTAAAAAAAGAGCTTAAATCCTCAGACTGGTGCAACTGCTTGCTGAAGCTGAAGTAGATGTCAGCTGTTGAAATAGATTAGAAACTGGACAAATCACAAGGTCTTTGTGGACAAATCTCAATATTCTGTGCTGAAATTAAGAAGTAGATAGGATCAGCTGTGGGTGGCATTATTCTGTTGTAAGAAATTCTCTAAGAAGTGTTCCGTTGCTTTCTAATATTTCCTTACTCTCTGTTGATTTTATTGGTTTCAGGTCAGGTTAAAGAAGCTGAAACAAAAGAAACTTACCTGAAGAGCCAACTGAGAAAATACCAAATTGAATTACCAGAGGAAAACACAGTATGAGTTATTTCTTATTAACCTCCATCATATCTTAAGAATAAATTTAATCTTAGTATGAAATTGGTATCATTATGTAACATCGTGGAATCATACTGGTATATACACAAGAACCTGTTTAGAAGCCCTGAAAGTTTAAACCATGAGGAAAATTTGTGAACAATGCCAAACTTAATTTATTTCTTGTATTTACTTTTCTGCTAATGTGACTATCTCTTAAAGGAACTGCTGGAAAAATAAGAAAAACTTATTTCTGATCCACATCTGGATCTTGTTTTTACCTTTCTGCTAAGGTTAACAATTCTGTTACTGGTATTGATAGTTTTCATAATGGGGTTTTGCAGGCTAGTCAATGTACACCGGATGTATTCTGAAGAAAGCAGACCAAAGGAAAGAACTTCTTTTGCAAGAATTAGAGAATTTTATATGTTACTGAGAAAGTCAATATAAAAGTACATTTGAAGGATTCAGGGCAATGGACCCCATTGCTAATTTCCTATAAAGATCCAGTTATATTATTAAAACTTTTTACAGAAAGCTACTAACATTTTAAAAAATACATAGGTAAACAATCATCTATCTTCAGATCAAATAAAAACAAGTGTTACAGTCATTAAGCACAGATCAGTAACATTAAATTATACACATTCTGCATTCATGGTACCCAGGTTCCCCTTGCTGGCTATGCTTTTCAGGCCTGGATATAGTCCCCTTCTAAAACTGCTTCTTTTTGTACAGTCGTGCTTGTCTTTTCCTGCGGGTTTAAACTTTCTTCAGTTTTAGCTCTAATCAAGCTTCAGTAGCTCATTGTGAAAAGTTCCCTGAAGTCTTTAAAACAAAAAAAGTAGCAATAAAGAAGTTCATAGTCACAACTGCAGTGTGCCTCCTTTCGCTGTCCTCTGAGATTATGTGCAGCAGTCCCTTACATATTAAGAGTCTGTTTCAGTTTATTGAAGGTTTTTTATTAAGAACTTCATTGAGAACAAGTAAACTAACTACTTCTGCAGCTCAGAGCAATGATACATGCTTGCTAACTTTAAATTTTAATTCTCAGCTTCAGTATGTGGATTCTCTGATAAAACAAAAGATGTTGGATCAAGAAGGAGTAATGAAACAGCCAAGGAGAACTTGTACTCTCCCAAACTATCCAAAAGGCAACCAGGATATTTTAGGCAAGGTGAGTTTTCTCTCTGAGAGCCTTCAGATGAGTTTGGTTGTTAAATGGCAATGATGAAATATTAGCCAACCAAATATACGAGTAATTTTTGAGAAGGACTGAAAAGAAGACAGGATTCTCAACCCATCAGGTGATTAGCTCTTCTAACAGACCCATCAACAGGGCAATTAGATGTCTGATTGAAGTTGCAGGATGATTGTGATTAGTATGAAAAGGGGAAGTGGCCTTAGCTTCTGTGTTGATTGTTCTGACTTCTGTAGTACAGATTGCACATTTAGCACAAATTGAGGATAACGAAGCAGCAAAAGTTATCTCTTGGCATTTGGCAAGCGACATGGACTGTGTAGTCACATTGACTACTGAAGCCGCTCGTTCTATCTTTGATGAAACTCAAGGTCGACAGCAAGTGTTACCTCTTGACTCTATTTACAAGAAGACACTCCCTGACTGGAACAGGTAGGGAAAAAACAATGAATTTTTTCTTTTGTATTTCATATGAATTCAGTATTTTTTTTTTTATTTTGTCTAATTTGGTTTTTAAACTTCTATTAATGATTCAAAGCAGAAGATTCTTAGCTTCATAATTATAACAACAGTAATGTCACTTGAAGTGTTAGCTGAAATTGTAGCTTTATCTTCTCTGCTGTGCATTGTTCTTTGTTCAGTAGGGGGTTTCTGTTAAAGAGAAGACAATCTACCTTTTCTTCACTTCTAAATAATTCTACTGCTTCACATCAAATACTAACTTTTTTAAAAATACAGTTCCAGTGTACAGTCCCTAAAATCATCTGTAGTTATAAAACTCAATTCTGCTGTTCTGATTTCCTGGAAGATAAAGGAAAATACAGTAACTCTATGCCTGAAAATAATTTGTTTGTGAAGATGACTGCTAATATCATAAAAAATGCCTTTTAGAAAATATCAAATGTGCAGATATATTTATAAGGTCCACAATCTCAGTTTTTCATAAAACAGATTATTAAAACTTGCCCATAAAATTAGTCACATGAATTCGTTGGATATACATCTCATTATAAATTAGTGGTTTACCAAAGAATCTTTAATATCACTGTTTGGATCATTTAGTATCTAATGTGGAAGTGTTAAGATGCATTCAGTTCCATTTGATATTTCTGATGAGATTGTCAGAAGCAATAATGAAATAAAGGCAAATTACTTTTTTTTTCTTTTCCCCATCACTCTGCCCTTTCCTTAACCAGGCCTTTACCTCACTTAAGAAATGGAAAAACCTCCTTCAGACCTATTGGAAATCCTGTATTTGCCAGAGATCTGTTAACATTTCCAGATAATGTAGAGCATTGTCAAACAGGTAAGTGATATCTAAGAAATTGTTCATAATTTCTTTCTTTGTAATAAATAAAATACAGAAACATCAAAAATCATAATTCATTCAGTAATCTTCACTGAGACATTTTCAAATACCAGTGAGGGCAGGAAAGCACTGGCACCCACGGGGAGGTGGCACTGGGGGACAGAGGCTACATCCTTTTCCTACAGTTTTTTAATTAGATTAAGGAGATCTAATCCTTAATATGGAGAGTTGGAATTTGTAATTATTTCAATAAGCTTTTCATTTAACTTCACAACTTCTCAGTATTGAAATATTCATCTCTTCATAAAAAACAATTTTTAGTCCAGTGTATTTTCAGAAAATTAGATACTGTCAGAGATTTTAACGATAAATTCATCTCCATATCCCCCGGGAATTTAAAAACCATATTGCTTGACATATGTCATGCAAGGCTGCATCATGCTAGGCTTTGTATAGAACAGCTTTTTCTGCAAAAGAAAAGTCTTAAACTCAGTTGGATCATCAGCCTGTGAATGTTTGGGTTTTTTTCTTTGATAACCCATTGAACATTAAGAAACATGGTAAGAAACTGAGAACACAGTTCAAGAAGGACTTTAAAAAATTATCATTTGTATTATTTCCAAAAACTTGGGATTTTATTATGTGTGTCTTCATAAATGTAAAAGCAAGATATCAAGCGAGTACTTTGGAAAATAATTGTCTTATGGCATAATTGATTGTAAACATAGTAAATTTTTTTCTTTATGAATTCTTTAATGAAAACAAGAGATTGCTGTTAATCTCAGTATAAAATTTCATTGAAAAACATGCAGATGTTGCTTTCCTGTTACTTATCTAAAAAGCTGTAGTAATGATGCCTCAGAATTGATTTTTTCAAAACTCAAGTTATTTCCTTGCAGAGAAATTTAATGATTCAAAAAATTACATTTTTCAGTGTTTGCGATGCTCTTGGGTGACACTATCATTATAGATAATTTGGATGCTGCCAACCATTACAGAAAAGAGGTATGTTTCAAATATTATTTGTATTTTTTAAAATAAACATATTGCATAGTTATGTATTTAATACACTGCAAACTTAGGTTAATTGCTGAGTATAATGCTGCGTTAGTTGTAAGTGTGCTTACTGTTTGTGGGTCTCAATGCACTTAACAGTGAATGAAATCCCTCTTACTGGCAGTGGCAAAATTACCTCTATTCAACAAATTCTATTATGTGAATATTGCCATGAAACATGAGACCATGTTTTTAAATATAAACAGTTTTACTTTTGCCGTTTAGTATTAAATGCAAGCGTGTCAGTACTTTCCAAGTCCCTGTATGTATAATAAAACACAGAAACCTGAGGCAGATGATGAATTTCAAGATCCATGAAAATCTGCATGTGAAACTTACAAGACCTTTTTGTGACCCATTTTATTTAGGTTCAATAGAAGTTTGCTGGAATTGAAATAATGATTCAGCAGAAGAATATGGAACTGTACAGATTAAACATTAAGCTCTTGGGGTTGGATATTTTTTTTTCCTCTGCAGAAGTGTAAGAAACTGTGCTGTAGGGTTGTTCTTCAAGAGAGCAACAAGTTAATAAGGAATCTGGTAGCATCTAAAATTGGTTACCTGTTTTGCTCTTTCACAGTCAATGAAGTTCTGTGCTCTGGGCCTGACCAGCTCATTTATTGTGGAATTCTCTTCCCTTTTTATTGGCTGCTACTAGCTGGTAACCTGGGAACAAGGAGTGTTTTGAATGCTTCCAAAGAGTCTCAGAAATATGGATACAGTCATAGTAAAAAATCCAGATGATTGACATTAGTATTTTAATTTTTCTCATATGTTATAACCATCTCTGTATCCATCAAGTGAACATTTTTCAACTGTGAAGACTGTGTGTGCTTGTGTGCTTCTTTCATCAAAAAGTATATATTTTTACTGAAAAATCAAGCAGGAGAGTCTGGAGAATCAGATCTGGGTTGTTAATCAGTGTCAGGAGACTGACCATCTGTGTCTGTTCAGGAAAAGGAGTTAGTGCCTGTGGTCGTTTCTCAAAATTGGGTCTGGTTCATTTTACCTTATTAGTCTGTCACCCCATTTATTTCAGTCACCCACCACAGGTAAATTTCATCAACTATATGGAAGTTTTATTGAATATGTTATAAGAAGTAAATCCCTTGGAATTTAGATGCTTTAAATCTTGTACATTTTGGAGAGGGGAAGAGAAAAAAGCCATCTTCATCAAGTAGTTCAATAAGTGCTCACATTTTTTATCAACACTGAAGTTTATTGACATTACTTCATAGTATATGTTGATAATTAGCATTACTTGAAAGCAAAAATCATTAAATGTAATTTCGTAAAATACGTTCTCATTAGAGAACAAGGTGCATCATGACTGAAAGATACAAAGCTTCACAGCAGCACTGCTGAGAACTTAGATTTTCCATGGGGTTACTAATTTAGTATCACTTTTTATACCTGTGTAGGTTGTAAAAATTGCACATTGCCCTACTTTGCTGACTAGGGCAGGAGACAGGATTCGTAGTAATGGAAAATTTGGAGGCCTTCAGAATAAAGCTCCTCCAATGGACAAACTCAGAGGAATGGTATTTGGAGCACCCATGCCAAAACTTTACTCTACTTTCGCTGGACAGATAGGTAGGTTAATGAAGTCATGAAAATACAAAGCTTCCAAAATTATATTGCTTGCCTGTGTTTGTTAGTCTCTTACGTAATATAAAAAGGAAAACTTCAATTTAGCATACAGTTATTTTAGGAAATATGACGTGTATGATGTCCTATTTATGAATTTCCCTTTTCTTTAAAGTTTACAGCTATTAAATTTCCTGAAAGGAAATATAATAATCATGAGATATTCCCCCTTTATCTTAGTCTTGTTGAAGAGTATAAGCAGTTGTAATTCAAACAGCAAGCATGAGAAGCTTGAGCTGATTGAATTCCAGCATCCTTGAAAAATAAGGTTTGGTTCTTTCTTCTCTAGAAATACCATACAACAATTCAGGATTTCTTACTGTGTGAGTAAGTTCTATGAAGCAGTAGTTGAAAAATTCCTGTTCTTGTAAGAGTTATGCACAACATCTTCTACATTATTTTCCTAACAGGAAGATACTTTCTGTTTCCTGTAGGATCACTTACATTTCATTATGTCTGGAGTTTTCCTTTCAGAATAAAGTTTGTAAGCTAAAAGATAGTAGCTTCTGATACATAACAGCTGACCTGACTGATTTGTAAAACATTGAAAAGTCTTAATCACAAATAAAGTTGTTCTTAAATACTTAATTTTCAAAAGAAAGGAAATTAAGTTTCTTCATGACAGTCTTCCTAGAAATGTGCAATATAGAGGTGTGGGAGAGAACAAGAGAGAGAGAACACCTGTACTTATTGGAGGAACTTCGAATATGAGCAAACTACGTAACATTAACCAGTTGAGGGAGAAAGACGACTAAAAAGATCTTTCCTAAAAATTTCAGTAAAAATACATTACATGTAGGGAAACCATAGTAAGCATTTCAGCTACAGACTGAAATATGCTGAGTTTAGCGCGCTGTATTTTTCTGCCAACACATTTTCAATTGTTGAACTCAGTTGCTACCCAGTGTGAATTAAATTGGAATTGTCTGTAATTTAGTACAGGGACAAACATGGCAGAAGAAAAGGAGTGTTTTAATTTCACTTGGATAGTTCCTAGACACTTAAAGGAAAATAATAGTGAAAATCCATATAAAGGACAGCACCTCATTGCAAAAGACTTGTTTTGCACTGAGTTTCAGCCTTAACATCAGTTTTGACTTGCTCTTCTTCTGTCTTTGTAGCATAAAATAGTTACACTGTGATTACACTCACAAGGTACTTCTAAAATAAACCATACTAAGAATTTACGATGCCTTTTGTCAGTCTTCAGTAACTATGTGAATCCTTTCACCCTGTGCCAAATGTAAGGTAATTTAGTGTTCAGTTAAGCTTTGTGCTGCCTCATATTCACTACAAAGTAAAATGAATGAGTCTGGGCTAACATGCTCGAACCCTTTATTGCCTGATACATTTATTCAATGCCTAGACAAAGAAAAATTCTTTGTCTTATGTGTTAAAAGAGGAATAAAGTTTGTCAGCAAAATAGGCCCTTGTTTATCTGAGTCTGCTATGTCCTTGTTTAAGTATTTGTAGGTAAGACAAAGTGAAACTCAGTAAATATTCTGTTGTTCCACAAGGTGGACTAAAATTCAAGTCAGTAATGTGAGCTTCAGCTTTGTAGCATTAGAAGCAAGGCATATTACAAGCACACTTAATGGCAACAAAGGCGGAGAATTCAGTTTGGAGCACGCAAGCGACAAGATGTGTAAAGAAATGCCTGTTGGCCACATCATGTTCAGAATTCACTCATACTTTGTGATCTAAGATACAGGCTCAAAAAGAAAAGAGGAATCAAAATACTCGTGACTTTCACTCATTTTAACAATTGGTCCACTGTAAGTTTGGGTGGAGTTTTTTAAGTAGTGCTTTTGAAAGATGTTTTCTTGTGAATCTTCTACATTGTGTGGATTGTATTTGGTCGCCTTCTAAGTTAAAATGACCACGTAGTTACTGTTTTCTGTTTTATTATTTTACTCTTCAATTAGATCTTCTGCAGCAATACCGCGCAGCAGTGGTGAAACTTGATAGTGTGAATAAGGACCTTGATTTACATTTACAGTCGCTTAATGCTCCAGAAGTGCAAAAGAAAAGACAGGAACTTGCTGAACAAGAGAAAAGCCTCAAGCTAATAGAACAAAAATTGGGTAGGTTATTATATTATATTTTTGGTGTCCTAAAGGAGGAGAACTGTTAATTCATGCATCCAGATGAATTCTACTGTTTCAAACTAACATGTTCAAACTACGAAGGAAGATTGTTGAAATAAATCTAGAGCTTAGAGAGGTCTCATTTTAGGGAAAGAATAGAAAGCCAGTATGTAGTATGATGCTATGAATATTGCCTAGAACAGCACTGCCCTGTAGTGTGTTCAGATAATAAAAATGTGGTGAGTTAGTGTCTTGTGAAAATGAAACTATGGTCTTGCTAATATGAGATTATATAATAGGCTGGCTGGCCCAGTGCTAGAGAACATTGACATTCTTTCTGAAATGTCTGCGTAATGAACAGCTGAATTGCTTTTGCTAAGGAAACACAAACAAAACATTGTGCTATAAAAAGAAATGCACCTAATTCTGCAAGGATAGTATTTCTGAGTTAGAAATTGTTTTTATGCCAATATTGAATCATTTGTGATATTTCAAAATATATCTAAGAAAACAACACTTAATCTGTGACAACTGTAAATAAAGCAGATGTTTTTACGTGTCATCTTTGAACTCAGTTTCAGACATGAAGTAGCTATAGATTTTATGGCATGTCTAAAGCCTTACTTCAGAAGTTTAACATTACTGTTACAGGGACCATTTATTAGCAATAGGATTCATAATTTTTTTTAATTTGTTCTTTCTTGCCATTTTTTCATAGGTATGACTCCATCAGATAAAGTCACTGAATCATTACTTCAGCCTGTAATGTTAGATATGCCTGACACCCCCATCCCTCCCAAAAGAATGCGAAGAGAAACAATGAAAAAATTGTATAGGTAAGTCTAGCCTGAATCTAGTCATTATTTTCCCATCTCCTGAATTCAAAGCAAAAACTATTTTTGCTTGTTTGGGTGGTGGTTTGGGGGGGTTTTGTTTGTTTGTTTGGGTTTTTTTTCTTTTTTTGCATGGGAGATATATATTTTTTTAAGGCATATTTGTGTACAGCAACCAATGAGTAGAGTTTTTGTATTTTCAAGATAATTTTTGATTCCTTTGAAGTTTCTGCTGTTATTTAATTATACAAATGCAAATCTTCAATACAAAGATTTGCTTGCTAACTCTGTTTCTCTGTATGAACTGATTGATTGGCATCTTTGTGCATTCACATTTCCCATGTATTCAACTCTGTCACCCCCCAGAAATATTTGAGATGGTATGGTCTGTAAGTTCTTTTAAGGCGTGATGTCAGTTGTTCATCAGATGAACAGAGAATCGTTCTTGCATAACTTTTTCTAAGTAACTGTCTGAGGTAAGCTGATCTTTAAAGTATTTAAGACAGTTATCTTTATCTGTGTATACATAGTTCTGTATTGCCTTTGTGGCTACTGAGCGTTAGTACACCCGAAAAAATGTCAGGGAAATCTATAAGTCTGTATCTTCAAGATGACATGGAACTGACTTTTCCACTTCTCATGTTTCTCCTCGGTAACAACATTGTTGTTGCTGAACTGTGGTCATATTTTTGAGATTATTTAACTCTTACTTGTGTTCTGCAAATCTCAGAACTAGTTTTTACTGTATTACTATGTTTCTTTATATTTGTTGTTAAATTTTTAATCCACATGTGGAACTTAATTCGTTATATATTTAAACCACAGAGTATTAGCCTGATGCTATACCTCATTTCAACAAAATAATTCCAAGAATAAGAAGCTGTGCACAAATATAAGGGTTTGCAATTTTTATACTAGTGGGAGCTCTGTGCTTTTGCATCAATTATATCAAATATATATAAAAAATGTAGAAGGAAAAGGCTTACTTTATAAGGTACTGTGCTGTGTTTTTGTCTAGCTCAGAAGAATGGATCTCCTCTACTGCAAAGAAGCAGCAGCAGTTCCTGCAAATACCCACTTCAGAACTTAATGGGACTTCACGAAAGAGAAAGGCATAGACTGATGAGACTTGCTGGAAATGGCTCTCTATTGAAAATGTGAATACCTTCAGTTAAAGAAAATATTCATGTTGTATTACCCATTATAATGAAAATTTTTATACTGATAGAAGATATAAATGTATTTCAGTTAGTAGTAACAAAAGATAAGTCTTTAGCTTTGATAGCCTAATTTTTGTATAGTTAATTTTCATTTCTAAAAGCTTTCAGAGTTTTTATGTTCATGTGTGAAAAAAGTTTAAAATATATCCTTTTTTATTTATGAAAAAAACCAATCTTTTCAATAAAACTGCTTCAGTACAAAGCACTGCCATATAATCACTTGTAATACTTAAGTCAACAGTTTGTGCCATGAAATGAGATTTTTAATTTAAAGAGCATCCTGGGCTATCTCAGGTAAGAGAACTTTCTGGACTGCTCTTTTTTGATGGATGAGCTGTCGAGGTAGTATCAATTTAAAAGGGAGGGTTTGAGCAGAGATACAACTGAGATCTAACCACAGCTGTTTGTGGAGTCTAGATGGTTAACAACAAGCCAATATCTAAGGCTAGACCCAAGGCGTTGACATGGGAATTCATATCTCCTGCAGACAGTGCCAATGAAAAAAACAAAGTAGTAACTTCTCAGTATGAATAGTCTTAACATGTTCACTAGGAGGCTATTCTAACTACTGGGAGAGTGGTGAGTACGGATACTTCATGGGTGCCGATGAGATAGGATACTGAACCAATGCTAACCACTTTTCAAAATCTGTATTACCACAACCCCCATACGAGAACCCACTCCTTAAGCAGACCAAAAATTGGTCCTTGACATCAAAAGTGTAACTGACATCAAAAGTGTAACTGACAGAAGGGCTTAAGTAGGAAATGGTGATGTCACAAAGGAAAAACAAAAATCCTTACAACTGAACTGTGTGCATGCATATTTAAAGTTGGAAGCAGGTACTTAAGCTGGAGGTAGAATAATTGTTTTGAGAAATTGGTATAAATACCGTGACAGAATTTTTTAAGGAGAAATTAGGTAGTGGTAGAATGGTCTCCAAAACCTCATGTTTTAAAGGTAGCCTGAATTACTTCAGACATAATTTTGTCCTGTCCTTAAAGAAAATAAATATATTCAAGTATGATATGTGATATCAGCCAAGAACTATGCTAGCCCTGCCTCAACCCTTTCTCCTGTTTTCCTGTTTTTTTCAACTCAAAATTTAGACAGCAAGACTTAAACCAGGCAGCCATAATGGAAGGTTTGCCACGTAAGAAATAGGCCCACCACACCAAGTTACTTGGTTGTCCTTCTTTTAAATTCATTTCTTTTAGTTCTGACATCTGCCCAGCCTCCAGCCTCTGGATGGCCTTAAATCTTATTTGATTAAATATATATTCTAGCAGAAATATTTCCTTTTGAAATTCACCTCGTGATGCTGGTAGTGCTGATACTGACCACTGAAGGCATGTGGTAGATCTCCCTGCTAGAAGCAAGCAGGAAACTAAGGATTCCAGAGTTGTGCAATAGTTACTGGAGATTTCAGGACATTTCACCAGGGAATTTTCAGGATTTTTCAGCAGATGACTTCAGGTTATTAGACTGCAAGTTACTGCTTTGCATAGCTGTTTAGAGCAGCTGACCTGGTGCTGACAAAACATTCTCCCTCTAGAGGTGTCAGGTTCTTTATTTTAACCCATTCTTTACTGTGTAACAGAGCAAACCAGGGACCAGAAACTAGGGTGTGTATGTTGTCCTCGCTGATTCCGTGAGGGGCTGGTAGAGAGCGGTGTGGGGAAAGTGAGAAGTGGTTCTGGCTGGGGCTTGGGCCAGCTCAGGGGAGGAAGGAGCTGGTTTCTGATGGAGGCTGGGGAACAGCTGCTGCCTGACCCTCCAGCACAGGGAGATGGAGCAGCTGTGCAGCAGGGCTGGGTGGTGATGGGGAAATGGGCTGCAGGCACATCAGGTTAGGCCCTGGCTGTCCTGCAGCTGCCAGTGGCACCAGCCACAGAGTGGAACTGGCTGGGAGTCCCCTTGATTCCCTTTTGGCTTTTGGCACCTCTCCCAGCCCCGGGGAAGAGGACCTCACCTTCTCCCTTTTTCTACAACAGACTCCCAGACAGACTCCCACAGTGCTGTTGTCCCAGTGTGAGGTAATGTCTGCAGTGGGCACTGGTGCATGGCTGAAACCAGTCACTGTTCTGTCAGGAAGCTGAGTAGGAGCCCCACTGTTGTGCCAGGTGAACCAGCTCCACCCAGTGGGCCCTGTACTACCGACAGCAGTTTTCATGCTGAACAGAGAAGACTTACCCCATTGGAAGACCTGAGATCTCTTCTTCTAGCAAGCAGGGATGTAGACTGCCTGTGTCAGGCAAGTGGGATTACCCCGTGGTAGCCAGTGATGCATGTCAGTGGCAAGTCCTTCCTTTCCAGACCACACTGTGGTGGTGTTACAGCTCCACCATCACTACCATGGCCATGGTGCCACCACTCTACCATCCCAGTATCACCATCTTCTCCATTGTTTCTCTAGCTACATGCATCCCATCCATTACTTCCTTCTGCCTTCTACAAGGCCTTTCTGGGTCCCGCTGTCAGTCAAGGGCTCCAGTTCAGGCAAATCAGTGACAGAGAAGGAGGAAAGGATGATGCCCAGGAGAGCAAAAGAAAAGCAGAGCCGTAGGCAAGGCAGAGAACCACTGAAGGATAACACTACGGTATCACTGCGTCAGTGGGCTGGGTGAAAAACACGCCCATTCCAAATGTTCACTAAGACACCTTGTGAGACTCTCGTAATTACTGTATGTTTTGCTCGGAGGACTCCAAAGTAGGTGCATATTTGATGAAGTCTGTATTGTTACTCTGAACTCCAACTAAGCTGGTCAAGAGATTTGTCACTATTGATGAATGGTCCATACTGTCAGTGCTTACAATAAGAAGAGACTTAAGCTGTTTGTTGTGATGTGTTTTTTTAGGGATGCAGTGTCTGCAGTTATTCCTTCATCCCTGTTGCTTTGTGGGTCTAGATAACTGGGATTCAGTAGTTGGGTTGTGAGGGAGAGAAAAGTGAAATAAACTCTAATGTTCTTGGCAAATGAAGCACAACTCAGGTTGTGAGCACCCAAAGCAGGTATAGCTTGCTAAGGCATGTATGTTTGATGATACAGGAACAACAATCTGCCATGATATTTGAAAAGTCATGGCAGTCAGGTGAAATCCTGGTGACTGGAATGGGAAACATTGCACCCATTTTTAAGAAGGGTGTAAACAAGGACCCTGGGAACTACCAACCTGTCAGCCTCACCTCTGTGCCTAGGAAGATTGTGGAACAGATCCTCCTGGGAGCTGAGGACAGGGAGGCAATTTGAGACAGCCAGCATGGCTTCATCAAGGGCAAGTCCTGCCTGACCAACCTAGTGGCTTTCTCTGTTGGAGTGACTAGATCACTGGACAAGGGAAGAGCTGTGGTTGTTTGTCTTGTCTTTTATAACACCTTTGACAAGGCCCCCACAATATCCTTTTCTCTGAATTGGAGAGAGGGATTTGGGGGATGGACTGTTTGGTGGATGAGAAATTGTTTGGATGATTGTATCCAGAGGGAAGTGCTCAGTGGCTCCATGTCCAGACAGAGACTGGTGACAAGTGGTGCCCCTCAGGGGTACATACTGGGACTGGGACTGCTTCATATCTTCATCTGTGACAAAGACAGTGGAATCGAGTACACATTCAGCAAGTTTGCAGATTAGTGGTGCAGTTGACGTGCTGGAGGGAAGGGATGCCGTACAGAGGGACCTGGACAAGCTTGAGAGGTAGATATGTGTGAACATCATGAGGTGCAACAAGGCCAAGTGCAAGGTTCCACACATGGGTCAGAGCAACTGCTGGTGTCAGTAGAGCTGGGGGATGAGGGGTTGAGAGCAACTCTGCAGTGGACTTGGGGGTAGCGGTCAATCAAAAATTGGATGTAAGGCAGCAAGAAAGCCAACCGTATGCTGGGCTGCATCAAAAGAAGCATGACCAGGAGGTCGAGGGAGGTGATTCTTCCCCTCTGCTCTGATGAGACTCCACCAGTACTGCATCCAGCTCTGGAGCCCCAACATAAGGATGTGGACCTGTCAGAGTGAGTTCAGAGGAGAGCTATGAAAATGATCAGGGGGCTGGAGCACCTCTCCTGTGAGGAATAGCTGAGAGGACTAGGCTTTTTCAGCCAGGAGAAGAGAAGGCTCCAGGGAGGCCTTAGAGCAGCTTCTAGTACCTAAAAGGGTCACCAAGAAAGAAGGGGACAAACTTTTTAGTAAGGTGTGTTGCGACAGGACAAGGAGTGATAGTTTTAAACTAAAAGTATATGGATTTAAAATAGATATAAGGAAAAAAAATGTTCACAATGAAGGTGGTGAGACACTGGCACAGGTTGCCCAGACAGGTGGTAGATGCCCCGTCCTTGAAAACATTCAATGTCAGGTTGGACAGGGCTCTGAGCAACCTGATCTAGTTGAGGATGTCCCTGCTCATTGCAGGGGTGTAGGACTAGATGACCTGCAAATGTTCCTTCCAACCCAAACTAATCCATAATGCAATCCAGTAACTGTATTTTCCTTAATGCTGCTCAGGTCTTTGAAGATTCATTAGAAAATAATATTAATTGTTCAGGCAACTATTACAGCATTCCATGAGCCAGTTTGCTTCAGACATTCTATTCTTTCTTTTTGTTGTTAATCCCAATAGTCATTTTCTACTGATACCTTCATCCTCCTTTATTACAGTTTGTATTTCCTGACTCTTCGAGTGTACTTCTCTTTAACTTTCCTTTTTTCACCATGTGATAGCAGCAAAGGGGTCAGCATTGGTTTTTAAGGTCTTTATTTCATCTCTTTTCCTAGCCAGTGGAGCAGAGGTTCTTAATCAAGGACTTTTAGGATTATAGAATGTGGCTGGGGTTGTGGTGGACATTTTATGGACATTTAATAAAGCAGTAGTAAGGAACTGTCATTAAAATGTCTGCCTTCATGCATCAACATTTTCACCTGATGTATTCTGCTCCCAAGTGGGGTTTTGTTTCATATTTAGGAAACAAAATAAGTTAAGATTGCATTTCGGTAGCCCATAGCAGGTATGGTTCTTTCCACTGAGACAATCATCGCAAAGAGATGCACAGTTGATTCCTTTTCACCTCCCAGGATGCAGCCCACCACAGAAGCCCAAATTAGTTCTAATATTTTCTTTTTTTAAAGTCTGTTTTCTTATTCTCTAGGAATTAAAAAACAGTTTACCAATAGTAGTAGTAATAATATCTTCCAGTATGCAGTAGCTATTAGCCTCCCTTTCTGCCTATTGCTGGAAGGGTGCATCCAGTGATTTTGACATTCCTGCTACATCAGATCATGTCTCCAAGCTTCAGCAGCAGGGATCATTTCTGTTCCATAAAAAGTATAGACATGTGTATGTGCATACACACATAAAGATATATATGTATGTGCATACATACAATTACTGTTCTGTATTTCCATAAACAGGTTCTTCCACATCCACTGTGACTATGGAAATGCATGAAATTGTAACAGAGCTACTGTGTTGACCAGATGTACTTCAGCTGCACAGATAATCGATCTGTGCCTGTGTTACTTGTCTTCTCTGGAACAACATGGTTCCAAGGAACAGAGTAGTCTCAGCTTTAGCAAAAAAACTTGCATTAAAAAATGTGTGCACATAAACTGAGTGCAATTTAATTCTAAACCAAGCTATTAATAAAAGTAAGGAGAATTTTCAGATATTAGAGGCAAACAACAAGTACCTTTAATATGCAGATATATTAATTTTCACTGTATGTTTAATGTGCATTAATGGGTTCTTGCAACTCTCACTAGTTTTAATAGGACTGAGCATTTATGAGTGCTCTAAAGAAATCCCCACTCATTACTTCATGGGTAATTACTTTGTAGTGTGTGAGTAGTTAGCTGTTTATGACTACAATCTTTAGGCTGCTTGTATGCACACAATGAGGCACACATGCCTCTATTATAAAATATTCATTCTTTAGCAAAAGACTGTTCCGTTGTAGTTGTTTGAAGGACATTTAGTGGGTTCTTATTTCCATTAATCCACTCCCTCTTTATTCCTCATCCTATAACTCTGGCAAATCAACTAAGCTGCAGCATGCAAGAAATACACAAATTGTCTTTTTAACCCTAAGGATCTTTTAGCACATAGTGTGCACGTGTGTGCAGGTATAATATGAACTTAAATTAACAACTGCTGCCTTGAAAGATACAGATCCCAGGTCCAGCTCTGCTCAAGCTGGAAGAGCTGGTTGTGCAAGAGGAAGATTCATGACAGCCTGAGGAATGCAGTGAAAATTCTACTGAAACAATAGAGAAGGCCATTCTGCAAGTTGCTCAAGAGCTTCTTTTCTTCAGCAGAGTCCTGGGGCAATTCTAGGAGAGAGAATGTGCTGTGAAAAGTGAGAAGGGATGGTTAGAAGTACTTTCAATGTTAGGGACTTCTGGCAGAAGCAGTCATGAGAGTAGTTTCAGTAGTGCATACCAGAGCTAACTCAGTGAGGGAAATCAAAGTGGAGCTGGTGCAGTGGGAGCACACTGAACACTGGTACGCATTCGAGAAGCCTCACGTGTGAAACTGAGCCTGCTTCTGTTGCAAATAGTAATTTTGGCAGATGAACTGGTTTGAGAGAGAGCTGCCTTCAGTATAGCAACTTTTATCTTCCATTATCCATGCCTGAAGGTACACAACAAGGCTGGTTGAGTCAAACAGAGCAACTGTGGTAAAAATGGGGATGGGTTAGGTCAATTACTAGGTTATGGTGCGTTGCTGTTGCAGTGTGTTGTTAGACATGCACAAGCTTGCAACTAATCATGTCCTTCATTGGCATTTTAACCACCGTTTGGAATTACATTCTGAGTGGAGAGCCTTCAGATGCCAAAGGCAGTTCATTGTCATGCACAGCTTGAAAGGAAAAAAGTTCCTCTGAAAGTGGGTGGTCAGGCCAAGACTGACTTATCCCGCTGGACTCTGAATGGTGATTTTATCTACTGGCAGAACTGAGCCCATCAGGAAGTCAGCATCAGAGCATCCAACCTGTACAAAATTTGACCATTCTTGTCCTCCTCCTTACTCTGCAACACTGTGAGGCCAGCAGGAGAGCTGGCAGAAAGCTGTGCGTGTCTCACACAGCACAAAGCCAAAGGGTCTTCACTTTTGTTGTTGAGATTAAGCTTGTGATGCTAGTAGAATCTCTCTCTTTTACCAAACTTTGCCTCCCGCATGTGCCATGCTATTTCAACCACAAATGAGTCCTCAGGGAAATCTGAATGGAGGAGTGTGTGGCAGGGAAGAGGAAAGTGTGGAAGCAATGGAGAAGGTGTAAGGAATCGGACATCACTGGCTTTGAAATTTAGGTCTGAAGTTTCACATTTTACAGAAGGAGACCCGACAGTTTGTTAGACCTCTGTTGTTGAATGCTTCCAAGCATGTGAGGCAGCTTGGGGTTGGAGATGAACCAGCCATGGAGGCTACTGGCAGATGGCTTCAAGAGCCCCCAAGAGACCTAGTGGAAGGAGTTCTCTATAATCAGGTGCTGATGGCACAGAGAAGACAAGCAGAAAACCAGAAACTGGTGCAGTTCCTGAAAATAAAATCCCAGGTAAGCGTGCAAGAAGTAATGTGAAAGCTGAACCAGAGATGGATACGTCCATCAACATGAGAAAGACAGAGCTCCTGTGGCCTGCTAATGGATGATCTCACCAGCGAGACTTCAAAGCCTGTTCTGTTCCCACACTGACAGGAGGGCATGGATTTAGGATTCTAGCGATTATACCTTGTACAATCTCTATGCAGTGGATTTGCAACTTATGCCAAATACCCTGTACCAAAAGACTTTTTATGGACAGCTATTCTTCACCACTGTGATCATGTAACTTCCCTGATTTGCAGAAAGGTTATGGATGCAGAATCCATTTTAAACAAGGTTTGGTGGTACAGTAAGCTGGGTTTGTGACAGTTAAATGATTACGATTAAGCAGTTCAATATCTTTTTTAGATTTTGTATCTTCCTTTTGGTTTTTCTATGGCTCCCAGAGCTGTCTAATCCCCGGTTACTCAACCACCCACTGAATCACAGCATGGGAACGTATGCTCTAGGCTATGCAAGTCCAGGTCATTTTTTATATTAATATTTCAGAAATTCATTTTCTAGAAAATAAAGTGGGCTTGAAGAAAGAGAAATAACTGTGGATATATGCAGAATATGTGCTTTACATACCAAACGTCATGTATTCTGGAGAAGAGTTGCTGGTTATATATTGATGCACTGATTCTCAAATCCCATAACGATATGTTAAATGTTCACATCAAATATTTTTCTTCTGAAGCGCTCTATTTCCTCTTATCTCAGAATAGCAATGTATGTGACTTCTGCTGTAAGGAAAGATTGGAAACATTTTAACCAAACGTGTTGAAGTGCAAATAACAAGTGAACTTTTGAACTCTTCTGCATTCTCTGAGGGTCTCAAAGGGTCTCTGCCAGGCTTGGGGAAAGAGCAGAACATGGCAGCTTTAGTTATAATTTTGGCAAATAGAATTATCTGGAATTAACATGGTTTGTTCAGATTTGTTTATAGTCCAACTTTTACACTTGGGATGCTACTAGGAAATTGAAACCTCATTCATACTTCATGATGTTGAATCAAATGGAATATTTTCACACCTTTTTTTCTCTTTTTTTTTTCATATGGATCTTGTCAATGGCAGAACTGTGTTTTCAAGTGATCTGTCAGAATTGTGCCATAGTTTAGATCCTCTTTCACTCCACAGATAAAAAAACTAGCATAGCCATAAAACAAAAGGTATTTGCAGTGTATTTGCTTTGTAGTCCAGCTTATCACATCAAACTGGACTTCTGTTGAATAAGCATTACTCATTTTCTTTTCTGAAAGTTTCCTATATGTAAGACAGTAACAGTGACCCTTTGTCAAATGCATGACAACGTTATCAAAATAGAGGAATTTGGGGTCAAAGAGTTTGCTGGATAGCTCTGTTGCCAAGACTGACTGTTCCAGGTCCTTATAAAGACATGCTGACACATCTATGTAGTATGTCAAGGACCTGATGATATGGAACATTTTCCACAGCACCACGTGAGCTGTGAGCCTCTCCTTTGTTGAAAAACTCCTGCATGTGCAGAGATTGCGTATGAAAAATAATAATGAAAATTATGCCATCTTCTGGGGGGGTAAGAACTGGGAAGAAATCTGGGCTCTTTTCCTTGAGTTGGCAAAGCAGAAAAGAGTTCAGTGTTCTGCATTAAAATGCAGTTTTGCAAAACATTTCCAATACAGTTAGAACTTGGGAAATTGCTGAGTTTATTAATTGTTACCTCCTTCTTTTGTTCTTGGCTTTCAGAATGTTTCCGAATTTCAGAATCACAGCTATTGCTTTCAAGTCTGCTCTGCCTCTGGAACCTAGTTGCGATATTTTGCATGCACACTGACTGTATATCTCCCTTCACTCCATCCAGCAGTGCTCCTGATTCCTAGGAAAGAAGGAAATTTGTGAGAACATTCCTTAGGTTTTAGGCAATGCCCATTATTGCTCTTGGAACAGTTTGACAAAGCAGCTACACAAAGAGATACAAAAGTAGTCAAATCCTGTTGAAATTCACTTAGGTGATAAATAAATAATGCCATCTCGAACCCATAACATTTAGAGCTTTCATCTGCATAATTTCCTCTCTCAGCTTACCTTTTAAAAAAGAACTGTTATCTAATTCCTTCATATATATATTTAGTAAAGACTGAGAAAGATTTGTGAGTGCTAAATGTAAATTTCCTCTCAAAAGAAATAAAAAAATCCAGAATATTTAGGATGAAAAAAAAGAACACTCAGATTATCTCTGCCAAAGACTCCAAAAGACTTTGAAGATGAAGTGTTGGATGTCACTTCAGAGGATTCTTTTCTGTCCTAAACATCAGGTTAAGTCTGCTGGTGTAAATTCCTCCAGGATGGAAAATAAAGATGATTAAATAGGATTCATTCCCATAGGCAGTGATGCAGCAGACTTCAGTGGGAGCTGCTGGCTATTCTGTACAACTGAAAATCAAGCCATTGGATTTCCACCCGCTGAACACAACACGGTGGCTCTCTTTCATTACCCATTTGTGTACATGGTGGTGATAAAAGTATACTTGATTTGCTCATCATTGACTGTTAGAAGTGCAAAATGGGGCTGTTTTGGATGATCTAACTGTCATTTAGTAACCTGCTCTCAAGGTTTTAAACCAAATGCTTTCTCCATTTTAATTTGTTTAAAATATCAGAAAAAGAACCAACATTCTAATAATGGCAGGAGAGCAGCTGCGGACGGGTCTTGTCTTTTTCAGCAGTTCAGTCCTCTGCTACACTAGATAAATGTCTTGACCAGAGGTAGAAGTTATTGTTCACTTACACATGTACAATTCCGAATGTTCCAAAAATCTGTATTTGCAGCAGCAGCATGTCCATGCAGCCACATCAGATGCTAATACCTTAAAGCACAGACACAGTGGGCCAGAATCTTCCCATCTGAAATAGCTCCCAGGGTGTACCAGCCAAGACATACTCCATACAAATTGATTCCTTGTATAATCAAATGCATTTTCCAGTAGGAAAAACAAATGAAAACGGTTTTTGTAGTGTTTTGCCTGGTTTCAAGCAACTGCCCACTTTTCTCAGTACTCCACAGACCAGTCTGCTAGTGGTCTAAGAACCACAAATAAGTATATTGTGCATTACCAACAATCTCAACTACAGCACCAACTGCGCATGCACTGAGCAACTTTGTACTAACGGATTTTGCTCACTTTCACAGGCCGTGCATACTTCATGCAGAGGCCCCTTGCCTTTGAAAGGCCCAAACCAACGTTGTCCTTAACAGCAGGGAGGTTGTGTTGTCAGTCCAATATCTTTTATAACTATTTTTTGGCAATTGCAAAACAGGACCAGACCCTAGATATAGTCTGTAGAAAAGGACTGTTTTGTTTCCACCCCTGGATGTGTGTCCAACCCATGTTGCAATGTTTGGCTGTGGACTTTTGTCTTTTTTATTTTTTTGTTAACTCACTAAAACCAAAAGAGTCTATCCATGCAAAGGATCTTGAATTTTAAGCTGAGATCCTCATGCTTTGAAACACTAAAGCCTGGAAGCAATTATAAAGCCTCAACATTTAATCATTTCAGAAGAGTTTTGCAAGTCACCAAGAAGTGAGTCGAGCATTAAGAGCTGTCTGTAGATTTAAGGGGCAGCTGAAATATAAACACCCAGTTACCACAGACTGAATTGAGGTAAAAGAAAGGAAAGTGTCTTTTACTCTAAGTTACAGTAAGTAGATAGAAGAGTGAACTACTGTCATTTCATAACTGGATAGAGAAGCTAATTTAAGTATTTTTGCCTTTTAATATGTCATATAGCAAATGGTGCTTTAAAATAATCTGCATTGCCAACTCCAGGACAGCAACTAGAGAGGACTGCTGAAAGCCAGAAGCAGTTGTATAAAGACAGCAAGTTACTGCAAAGTTCTAGCAATAAAAAGTATCAGGAGGCTGACTTAAAAGTCAGGAGATTTTACAAGTATACAATTCTTGGTACTTGCCTTTCTGCTTCTGAGTCTGTAGGATAGGTTTGAGTCAGGTTTTCAAATTACTGCCCATGAAGGAATGCCAGAACTAACTTTTTCTTGCAATACAATCTGAAGAGCTCAAATCACACTGGAATTCCAGGAACTGGAGCTTGAATGGAAAAGCAAAATGGATGAGATGCTGCAATACTATAAAAGAAAAAATAAATGTAAAGACAAATGAAACACAATAGTTGCAGAGATTATTTTCGCTGTCTCATTTTTTAAAGAGACGACTGGTGTAACAAAATACATCCCATGATCTGACATTCCTCCACCATCAGGATTTCACTGTTGTAACTCATAAAGTCCATTGAACTGATCAGACCTTTCTAGGAATAAGGGTCTTGGGAGCATTCCCACTTTTTCAGGGCAAGAAGAACAACTCATGCATGAGGCAGTAAGTTTTGGCTGTCTCAGAATACAGTCAGTGAAGTGGCTCTTGTGACTTATCTAAAACTAGTCTAAACCTCTTCAATTATACACAGTTGATGTTTCTAGACATTTGGCTTACTGTATCTGCTCTGGATACAGATGTCATTTTCCGTGAAAGAGAACTGTCCCCAAAATTTGTATTAATCTTCCACATTATGCTATTTGCAGTAAAATCACAGTGTGATCATATGCAATGACTTCCTGTCATGGGTTAAGCCCAGCCTGTCACTCAGAAACCACGCAGATGTTCCCTCACTCCCCCCCCACCTTTCCTCCCCCCTCTTCTGGAGGGATGGGTAGGAGAATGGAAAGAATGTAACTCCCACATGTTGAGATAACAACAGCCCAGTAGCTAAGGTATAACACAAACCACTGCTGCTGCCACCAATAATAATGATGATAAGGGAAATAACAAGGGAAGAGAATACAACC